>PNEQ01102347.1:0-21350 GCA_003012365.1 Medauroidea extradentata | reverse complement strand
AAATTAAAAATAATAATGTCCCAGCCCTTTATGCAAGCTCTCTGTTCATTAAATGTTTGTATGCACACTCACAAATAAGCACACAGAAAGTGTTCTAAAAGTCACAGAATACACTCTTCGACTCTATTCCTCGTAGCACACAATACCGCCTAGTCCCTTGGGTACCTGTCACAAACCGTCGCTGTTACCACGATTCACTGACATGCATACAATATGCCTCTGGGAAAAATCTCTCCCATCACGTGGCCTAACTCTGTTAAATTCACTTAATTGAGAGTCCAGGAATCTCGGGGCGACGCTCTGACTGGAAGTTACGAGAATAATGTCGCGTTAGGATACAGTGAGTAAGTAGAAGAATTCTGCTGGCAGTAATATTTATTGTTATCTAAGTGTTTACGAAACTCAACAACAGATACGGATATCGGAAACCACCCAGACGAAGCTTTATTGCAACAGATGACTAAAGTGTCCTAGAAATATAAAGTAAAGTTCAATGTGGCCCGACTTAAAAAAATTTACGGTGAAGGTGAGAGGGTTTCAAACCATACCTCCTTTAACAACTAGGTCGTAAAGCCAGTGGAGGGTGAAGAGAGTTGAAGGGCAAAACAACAGCCATGTCCGAGCTGGGATTCGAACTCAGTACCTCTCGTACTGCGACCGGCGCCTAACCGACTACGCTGTGGAGGCCGGCCAAATATTCCCAAGTCGAAGTACTTCACGTACCACAACTGGTGCTCATTCGACTACGCTACAGAGGCCGGCCTAATTGTAACTAAGTCGTAGTACTTAATGTACCACAAGGTGGTGCTCATTCGACTACGCTACAGAGGCCGGTATAATTGTTACTAAGTCGTAGTACTTCATATACCACAAACCAGTGCGCAGCCGACTACGCTACGGAGACTGGTCTAATTGTTACTGAACCGCAGTAATTCATATACACAGGCTTTACTCATATTGGTTTGACGATATAACGGATGGCTTATATTTTTATGCAATGACTGGAATTTGATCGAACTCATTCGAAATCTTACATTATATTTAGAGAATGTGATTTATCGCGGATAAGTTGACTATTTGCTAGGCTTCAGTGTAATGTATTTATTTCCGACGCTTTTATTTAGTTACTGGCGAGTCCCTACTTGACTGGGTCAATGATAATTCTGGCGCGCTACTACTGGACGTCTGTAATTCGTCTGTAAACAGCTTCACTGTGTTACATAACCGCCGGCCAATAATACATGACGCAGGGCGCTACACTGATTTGCAGAACACGCTGGCAGAAAACATTCTCACGATTTTTCACCATCTCTAATTATAATCATACAAGGTTTTAAAGTAAAAATTCATACACAATCATATTACTCTTAATTTCACAACTACCTTAGCACTCTCGTCTCTAAATTTTTGTATCTATTTTTTAAATCATTTTAAAATGTGAAGCTTTTTTCTTAATAGTTTGTACAAATGGAGAAGAAAATAATCTATTTACTTACATTTAATTAGATGCATTCAGTTAGAACACAATAACTGGAATTTTTCTATAACTGGTTGATAATTTTGCCGGTAGCTTGTTACTTGAACCAACGTGGAATAGTTATTGAAATAATCGCAATATAATGAGTTACTGTTACTAAAGTGTACTCACCACGTTACAACTCATTGGTTAAAAACAATGCGTCCCACAAAGAAATGTGCATTTCTCAGTTACATATAGTAGGAAGAGATAAATACTATCCAAATCGTCTTCTGACTCGATTGTATTGATGGTTTATTTACAACCGCGTACTGTTGCACAACCAATTTGATGAAAGGCGACATATGTTAAATATTTCTCACTTAACGAATAGTAAATGCAGAAATAGTGTCCTCTTAAATAACAAGAGTATACCACAGACTTTCAATATCTTGGCTTCTTTAGGTCACAACCATGTTATGTGAAACTTCCTTGACATATAACGTAGCACATACACATAAGCTACGATTTTGAAACATTAAAGGTTTCGTGTTGCATATTTAAAACTATAAGTGTACTGTAATTTAAGTACGGAAGCTACACAGTGTTCATCAAACTTGTGATGAAACATTTATTGTGAAAACACACATATGTGAAAGAAACATTTCTTAAAATTTCTCCCTACAGTTAGCTATTACTGTTCTTTGATAGGTTCCTCTTCTGCAGCAATGGCAATTTTGTGTTGATATCTCGTATCCCGTACTATAATCGTCAAGGATACGAGCTCTATTACGTGTCCAATGTTCGTTCCAATAGAACTTTTACGAACAAGGCAATGAAAAGTATCACAATTTATGTCGCAGAACTCACTAATTTGCACTTTAAGAAGTGTTTGTAAGGTATCGGCTTTGGTATAATGCACGTTTATTAAAGGACTAATAATCAAAACGTTAATAGTATTTTAAAAGGGAAGTATTATGAGGTTTTAAATAACATGGATTAGATACTAATCATGTACTAAACTATTAGTATATTTAAGCATTTTCATATCTAGGTAACAGGAAATAGGATTGCCTCTCACCTAATCGGAAACGCATTTGTACTATAACATTTTTAAGAAAATTAAAAAATGATACATTGAAGTAGTTTCAACCCGCCCAACATCATGCAGCTCTATTAAAATGAAGCATTTATTAATCCTAGCTTTGTAAGAGTGGAAGTACTATTATCTTATTTCTCCTATGCCTTTTTAACAGAAGGAGTACAAAAGCATTAACCGTCGACAATCTTTAAAGCATTAAGAAACACATCGTTCGTTTCACCCTGAAGGAGGTTTTGTTCGCATAATGTCTCTTCCTCCAAACATTCTGACTAGTTGAGCCATCCATACCTAACATGTTGGACTAAACTGAGACTACGAATGTTATGATATTGGCTGCTAAGTGAGTCGTGATTTGAGTTTCATTGATTGTGGGATAGTTTAAATGGTGCGTGGTGATCAAAGTCTGCAAATTCTCTAAAACCGAACATTTTCCTTAAAACCTGTTGCATTTCCAAGGTCGGTGAATTTGTTAAGTACTAAAAATTGCTAACAATTCTTAGTTTTAAAGCTTATCCAGTGGAAAAATGTACATGATCAACACAATATTCGTTAAAATAAAAATTAAAGGTCGAGCTAAGCAGTGTACTTACAGGCACAAAGTAAATGCAATGAAGAACACAGTCTTCCAGATAAGAACCAAGACATACATCACAGTAGCTATAATTACCTGCAGAATCTGACTCTGAAAGTATTTACAGGAGTGTAAGTAGGCTGCTTTATTCCAGTCAGTTTACAAATAATTTAAATCCAAGGACGGCCAAAAATAATTAGTTGAATTTTAAAAAGTTTCGAAATTTTTCGAACATACTTCTTTAACGTTTATACAATAATAAGATTTACCTAGCCATTGTTTCTTGTTTCACATACAAATTGGAAACATTTCTTTTAAGTCAATGATACTGTTTGTAAGTAATACGTGATAACTATTACCAATTTAAACAGCTATACGAGTTGGTTGGTGATAATTCCGTACATTCCAGTTCGAAGTTAGCAGAATTTCATTTGAATTTTTTTTTTATTTGTATGACACACGAAATATTTGCGGCAAAGTGAAACTGTCAGAAGATATACATTTTGCTGACGGTATGTACATATATATTTTAAATTTTTATTGGCTGGTTTACAATTGGTACGTGTTTTTTACCTTAACAGTATTGAGCAAATATTAATCATCAATATTACAATTCCATGACACCAAACGCTGCATCAAACTAACAATAACTTTAAATATTACAAAGAAGTTTGGAGATATGAAATAAACTTTTAGTTAAAACAAATAATTATTTCCGAAAGTACGATAATTTGAACGGTCATATGACAAAAATCAAACAAAACGTATTCTCTATTTAAACTGTTGTGTAGCAGAAAAAGGCGTAATTTCTCCGTAAACTTGTAGTGTTAGTGTGAGAGATTTCTTAAGTCTCCCAGCATGCCACTGCAATTCTTGCTGAACTAATGTTTGTAAACCGACTCCAGCCAATTTAAAGAGGTTTTTATTTCATGTATTGTGACGGTGCATTGAGATAATTTAATGTCTTTCCGATAAACATGTTTTATCGGGGTACCAACTACTACATTAAATTGAATAGTTAAATAATATAATCTTCTGTTTTCCATGTTTATGTTTTTGAGGTTGAAATAATATCTTAAACACGTGTTCTGTACCTTCTGTACACGAATTTGATTTTTACTGATATCAACAAACAATCCTGCACAGTAGTTTTAAAGACAGTAGTAACACGTCGCACAAATACATTAGTCAGGTGTCTCAAACAGAAGTATGAATTATTATCATGATTTATTTCCTTGATTAGTGAGATATCATTGTGATATTTAATTTCTATAATAATGTTATTCAAACATCTTGTATTATACATTTTTTCTGAGTTTTAAAGAGCTTGTTTCGTACAATCCGGTATGTAGGCCTATCGTGTAAATGCTACTTTCCGATATTTTCTCGTCCGCTTCATGAACATGACAGGATAGTAGTAACTGAATACCCTCTGCGTACAGGAATCGTTTTAATTACTTGAAGCATGATTTCTCTCCCACTATTCTTGTGCAATTTTAGTTTTTTTAATTAGCATTCAAACAATTAAATAAATTTCTTAAAATAAATTGAAAATTTTTTTGAGTTAAGATATTCAGTTTATACTAAGAATAATTCTAAATAACAACTATTCAGTTTATGTTTTATTGAATGCCACGGATGTGAAGAACAGTTGTTTGGATAACGATATATTTACTATTTTCTAGCGCAAAGAAACAGTAAATGTACAAATTCATTGCAAATGAACTGTAAAGAAAGATACAATCAAGTACGACTATTTATCTCGACATTAGCGGTAACTTTAAAACACAGTTTTACTTACGTGCTTTATCCAGTCAACTTAGACTAGAGTACAAGGTTAGAAACTGCTCTCCAGATGAGAGCTCGGAACAGTTCGCACAGTGGGAGGTCAGTTGGTATTCGTTGTTGTGTCTTACCGACCTTCTTACTGGTGCGCTCAGCGGGGGGTTGGGTGGGGCGAGTACAGACAATGTGGCGAGAGTGGGGGCAGGCACTTCTCCTCTGGAAACAGGGAAGAAGCGATTCGGAGAAACAAATATTCGTATAAGTGGTATACACCCGATACCACATCAGATGAGCTGGTCAACATCGCCCTTGGCGCCGTGCCTCACTCACACAAACACACGCCCAGTACGCGGGAGTATTAGGGCATGACCATATAAATTTATTGGTTGAAAGAAGAGTCTGTATAAAAGTTCATTTAGCATCGTAACCTGAGTTTCAGATGCATCCGGTTAGTACACTTTTGAAGTACGGCTGTCTGAAAAGGCCATTTTAAGCCACGTTTGAGGGCTTAGAAACTGAATTTTCAATAAGCGTAGTGTCTTAATTAACAATGAGGTCCTGACCTTGTCTGAAATGTGTTAATCTTTTCATACATTGGCACAATGGGCACACATGGAATATTTCCGCAGAAATAACCTTTTTACAAACACACTATGACATATTTTAAATGCGTTTTGGGTGACGTTCTTAATGCAAGTACTTAATAAATGGTGTCACATGCCCATCAGACTGAAAATAAAATGTTTTTAACGCTTTTAAAATAGACTAAACACAGTTTTAAAACATACAATGGCAATAAAAGGAGATTATGTTGTCTAAGTTCTCGACTATTAGTCTATTTGAAGCAGTCAAAAGAGGAGAGAATTCAGATCATGATAGTAGATATTATCTCGTTGGCTAAAACATTTAAATCGTATTCTTGATCAGATGACGGAGAGAATATACAGTATTCACAAAGTCTCTACTCGGAACAGTTATCATACGCGTGTAGGCGTACAAGTGAAACCTCAACATCAGTAAACGTCATAGAAAACTACTTCATTACAAAAACTATCTTGTGAAATGTATAACAGAAATTATATCAGTAGGCGAAATAAATTTTATAGAAGATATAATCAGCGCAGACGGACAAACTTAGGCCTATCCTCACGAACGAGTGAACTTGTTTGACTGTTCTGAACATAATAATGTGTAAAAAAATTTTTGTGGAAAAAGCATGCTTTGTTTGCAATAAAAAAAAAAATATATCAAATAAGACTATCCCAGTGGTTAATGAGCCTGGTATGAGGACCTACTTTATTTTGCCACTGTAAAATCTGTAGTAGCGCCTTCTTACAAAGATGTCACAAATGTGCATTCGTACGTGATACAAAGTATAATGTTCTGTTCTGTTTCGTATGACTTCAGTTAATGTCATCCAATCTGAGGAAGCATACTGTCTACGTTATACAATATATGTTACACCGCAAAACCTAACTCACTGTACATACGGTGAAATTGACATTTCCGGGTAATTTTTTATCCAAAAACTAGCGTTACATCAAATACTTATAATGTCACACACTTACAATGTCACAATTTACTGAATTTACTCAAGATGGGAGGGTGGAATGTAAATGTTTCAAAAGTTCATGGGTACAGTAACCAGAACAAGATCAAGAACAACGAGTATGTTAATCACCCCTGTATTGACCTAATTATTTCAATTTATTTGCATGACGATATGTATGCAGGGAAAAAAGTGTGAATTTCATCCGATCCCATAACCGGGAAACATGGAGACGCCTCCGTTGTTATTCATGTATTTCTGTTCCTGTACGTCTGTAGCGATCCATCGTAGTGAATAGAGAACCTGATTGAAATAAGGAATGAAAAAGGCTCACGTGACCGAACACGGTCAGACACGCCGTTACTACGATATAAGCATTCGAAGTCGGAGCATTATGACAATGCCGACAGGTAGGCAACCCAATCAGCAAGTACACGGTGGCGTACTTCGGAAGACCACTACCTACTAGCGATGTGCAACCGTGTATATGTATTATCTGGAACGTCAATAATGTTGCATTCGTAGTAGATGATTTATCGCCACTTCACACGCTCATCAACGTAACATGCACGGTTGTTGCACGCCCTTACTGTGATGGTTGCTTAATTATTGTTCTTGATTTATGTCTGACTACCGTCACAAGCGTGCTTTTCTACCATTTGCAGTTCATCCTGTAAGTAGGATAACTAATCATGTCTGGAACTCTGGAAATCTTTACTCATTAACAAATGTTTAGTAGGAAGATGGTGCGCACGAGTGAAGCGAAGTCCGCGAGCCACGTTATTTTATTATCCGCTGAAGCTGTAAAATGGTAAGCCATATGGGCAAGACGGTAGCGCGACAGGAATCACGTCGCCTTTATATGTGTGGAGCACTTAAGTGTGCGTGGTAAATAAACAAACGCTGAAAACATCAATTGTTTTATACGTTTATTTTTTCGAAGTTAAGATGGATGAAATACTCAATGACAATCCTAGATAATGGTATTTGCCAACTTTATAAGTAAATATTTATCCAGAATTACTAATTCGTTACGCGTGATCTCTTGCGTCGCAGTTGAATGCACGAGGTTCGAGCGTCACAGATTGTGCCTCAGAAGTTCTTAACACTGAAAACAATTTTGTTTAAGACGTTGGCTAAAACTATTGCCTAGGATTGCTATTGTTTAATTTTTGCAAATTGGCTTCCAGAAACCTACAATTATAGACACACGCTTTTAGCGTTTAATTATGTACCACACCGTCTTAATTAGCGCACAGTGTTTTCGTTGCATTTTTCCGCAATGAAAACGTAAGGGCGGCCCTGTCGTTTTGTTTGTGAAAATTATTATGTAACGTTAAACCTATGCTACTGCTATTTTTCGAATAAGGTTGGTATCTTGCTAGTTAGAGCAATATGAAAGAACCCGTTTTATAATAGAAAAAAAAAACGCCTTCGGGTATTTTTAAAAACATACAAGCAAAGTTTGAAAGTTGCCGTAATTTGTTACAGTTGTTTCGTATATTACAAACCACGCATACTGTTCGTATGCAAAGCGAGGATTTCTCTTAGTCACCGTGTCTGATTAATGTGTGCATAAAATAAACAATTTTGGTTTCTTACTTGCGCAATGACTTGTTCACACACAACGCTTCGATAAAAATTACCTGTGAGATTGAGACGTAAATAGCTAATGTAGACAGACATGTTCAGATAAGTTACTGGGGCGTCTAGCAAACGAAGGCCTAGATAATTTGTTTTCAATATAATATTTTAATACAAAATTAAATATGCGAGTTCCAATATCAGAAGACCTACAAATTATGCATTACATTGCCGTTCGTAGCCGAGAGTCTCCCGATAGCTATTATAAGCAATTTTTCAACTATAATCGACAGTTGATTGTTAGAGTAATGTTAAACAGCCAATAAACGATTCAATGTTCCAACATAACAAATTATTTCGTGGCTGAAACACAACTTTACTCATTCACTGTACATGTATTGGAGCAAAATGTTTCTGATACCGAAATGTAATTTGTAGGTCATCATGACGGAGATTAAAATAATTACCACAGTTTATGAAACGGCCTGTAGCAAAATTCAGAGCGTTCCACGTTCAATTTTTAGGTATTTACGACCAGCTCTTGGTTAGAAACTATTTTTTCCTCAAATATTTTTTTTAATTCATTTAGTAAATTGTTTAGTTGATAGCGGCAGCTGTCTTAACTAGCTACTTGAAACTGTTAGTAGTCATTTTGCTGGTTACATTGACGTATAACGTAAGTCTTAATATGAAGTAAGCTTTCTAGTCACGTTTTTGTAATGTTACCGTACATGTAAATAGAGCGTTGCTTATTAAATTACCTTGGCTTATAAACAGAAGAACTGAATATCAGATAGAACTGATTGTCTGAGCACCAAAAATTAAATGAAGACGGCGATGCTAGTTAATAAATGCACATGTAAAGAACTGGACGGTAACAAAGAGTGACACTGACACTTAATTTATTTATTTTCAGATTCGCGAAATGGCTATAAACGTTTTTATGCTCAATGCAGTATGTACTAAATAACTGTGTTATGCAATAAGAGGTGGTAGATACCATAATACACAGATGCTTAAAAGAAATTTCCGTAACTTGTTACCGAGCAAAACCCTTAGGGTATGTACAGAAATCATGTTAGATTTGATGGTAACGCATGCAAGTATCGAGCTACATGCGTGTCAGCTGCGCGCACCGTGCGAGCGTGCTGCTAGTTCCTCCCACTAGTTACGCGCATGCGCCGGCGACTGGGAGCCAAGAGCCACTGCTGCGCGAAATGTGACATGTTTTCCAATATCGCCGCCCGCCCGTGTGTGGCGCTCCCGCCATGTTGTGACAACACGGCACCACCCATCATGTTCGATGACCATGACCTTTACCCTTGACCTTGAACTAGAGTGTCAAATTACCAAAATTATCAAAAATTTAGAAAATACCAAAAAATTCATAAAGTTCCAAAAAAATTTAAAACTTAAAAAATTTTAAAAATCCAAAAAATTCCAAAAAGTTTTGAAAAATCCGGAAAATAATATTACCTCCAACTTGTTTCTGGACGTCATCTTGTTTCTGGCCGCCACCTTAGGGTTTCTTCCGAAGCTCCCGAAAATTGTTCGATTTTCGCAGTCCACTAAAACCACGTACAATAAAATTTCAATAAAAATATTTTTATGTTAAAACGTTTTAATAAAAAACCAATTATTAAAATATTTGAATATACAAATTATTTAAATAATCAACGACACATCTTACCCGGACGAGCTCCATCGACACACTATTATATTAATTCATACCCCCCTTCCACTTCCCATTCCTTTATATTACTTGGCTGGTAGCCACATGATGAATTTCCCCCATTCCTTTCCCCTACTTTACCCACACTTTCTTATTCTTCATATAAATAATATATTTCTTTTATAATTCTCACCTAAATCACATGACATCTTTGTCTTCACATACCAGCTAGACGACAGTGAGAAGCAGTGACCATCGATTTAGACTTCGTATTGATCATCTATTTCAAAATAGTTCGATAATATTTTAATATTGTTAAAATAAGTTTAAAACTATATTTAAATGTCATTAATGAATTCAACCTAATCGTCACTTCCTTCTTGGCTATATCCGATCGATTCTGAATAAAATGATCTAATAAATCATTAAAAACCTTTCGATCAATATTTTCTATTATAACTACAAGGACTTTATTTCCTACAGAACTCAACATTTACACTCACACTCCTACCAAATAAGCTACACTTCTTTAAAATTCCAATAAATTCAATCATTCGTTTTAAAAATAATAATTTTTTCTGGACACAAATGTAAAACTCTTCGACTACTTTCAAACATGGCGTACACAACTCCACCGAAGAAACATATACAACTTATGCTAAACACATCACCCCTAAATTCCCGCACCCCCACTACCACCCCTCAAAAAATGCTCCCCACACCCTAAAACTTTACCTTCATTCTCCGACGTTCCCGTCAGAGCCTATCCGAACTGGTCATTACACTCTTCTACAGTACATATACGCAGATATGACTTTCTCTCTGCTTAGCGAACAGTTACATATACATGACTTCTCGCAGCCATGCAAATAGCATCATCACGTCTCATATTACTGGCCTGCATCCATACCAGAACAGATATTTCAGTTTCATATATCACAATTTTCTATTCTGTCTTTACTTGTATGTACGAAAAAAGTATTTAAATTATAATATTTATTCTCGTCAAACACCCAAGTTGAATAAAAACTCTTGTTTCCCCAATCATAAATTTTTTTACTTATAGTTAGAGACACTGGAAAATCGCGGGAATAGTTTACTATTTGCTAGGCTCCAACATGCTGTATATAACACTGACTGTTTCGTATCGCCATTGGCTATGTTTATTAGAAGCATTGTTTCTCTCTTCAACAAACCCAGTTAGAACGGCACAGCTTGAACACATAGCGTGTGTGATTTGTCCCAAAACTGTTCACACGTTTCAAGGTTAATGTACTACAGTTTATTGGAGACCATCTTAAAAATTTTCGCGATTTTCCAGTGTCTCTAAAATCATCTACTTGTAAAACAAACACGGGATTAAGCAACCGAAAACCCTAGTTTAGTGTTTCCATCAACTTCGTATCGTCACAGTGCAAACTAAGGCCTCGTAACAGAAGCATCATCCATGCTTCGTTGACCCAGTCACATATATTACCAGTTTTGACAAGGAAGTCCCATGCGCCGTCATAGTCGTTGTCATGTCGGTAGTGGTATTCATCATCAGCGAAGATGTCACAAAAAAAGGTTAAGCTACCGCAGTGCTAGTCAAAGTTGTTCAACACGAGTTCACATTTCGTCATAACTCATTCACTGATGTAGATAACATTCTGTTTCACTGCTACCAGTCCCACTAGTTACAGGTAACATCAAATGTATCATGTTAAATTTTTATGTCCAATGTGAGTTGTAGTCATAGGAAAGTTACGTCGCATATAACCTTACACAAACATCTCTTATTCATACAATCTCATAAATGACATACAGTTGTACGTGCTTCGTCCTGTTCGCTTTTCTACAATGTGTGTCTTAATACGGTACCGGTTTAGTGTAATACCATTCCAACCATGCATTCTATTTATTAACTCAGTGATTTTCCATCTCTTGTCAAGGTTATCGAACCGAATATTTTTCATACTATTTAGAAATGTACAAAAGTTCTTGCTGCGTTAATATCAATACATGTCTTCAGACAACCTCAGAAACCCCACCACTTCAGTACAATTACATTTTTACTATAAATGTCTGTAACTTGTACAATCGTAGATGCTTTAGCTTCTCAACTTTCAACATGTTCGTCGTAATCATCTCGTCATATTCTTAGTTGACTGATAGACGTATTAATACACTTGAACTCGCACCCGCACTTCTAACACCCATAGTATAAAATAAACCAAACCGACCTTATTCATACATGTTTTTCGTCTCATACCACCTACCATACCATGTCAACATGTACTGTAATTCATGTCAGAGAATTTACATGGCTATCTTGAAGTCATTAACAAATATTCGAAACAGAAGTTTATTATTGCTTAATCATTGACGCATCATTCGTAGTAGGTTCAATTTTCACCAAAGTTCCTTCCATCATCGAATCTTGTTGCTTTCCAGGGAGAATATCGTGACCTATACTTATAAGCTATACGTGCATACAGTCTACAGCTCTTAGAACAACAAAAAGCTGTACGACACGGGTTCGTTTCACATTTACTTATTCATTGTCTCCATACAGCAAATTCACACGCAAATGTCTTGTAGCACAAGTTGCACTGGTGTCTAGAAGGTGTTAACGCCGATTCTCACGAAGTTAAACCGTAACTACATAACGATTAATATTTCCTTTAATGAAGACTTATAGCTACAGAAAAGACCTTCTTAAATACTAACCTGTATGCCATTTCAAGTTGCTGCTTTATCCAATACAGATGTCGTAGTTTCCTCACTGTTACACACTTTGGAAAACACGTTAAATTCATCCGACTTCATGCTCGCATACATATTTTTTTTGTAAATACATACTTGTAGTAAGGACACGTACGATTATTTTAATCTTCACTGGAGGTGATGTTACATCTTCACTATTGAAATTTCACCTCTCCCGTCTACTGCTGTTGGTTAACTTACTGCAGTTATAAATATAATTTTTATTTAGTTTTGTCTTATATCAAGTCCTGCTTACATGTTTGTGACCAAATTTCATGTTTAATTTTCAAATGTATGTATGCATATATTTCACATTTCTTTGCTAGCACTAAAAATATCGTTTTAGAGGTAAAGGAGAGCAGCCCTTTGTAGTTCGTGTCATGACTCTTTATTTTGTCTCGTCATGCAAACAAAGATACGAAAATTTCTCACCTTAAATTACGACGACGTTTTATTTTCTGAAAATGCAACTCGCCCGTTGCCGAAAGACATATATTTAGACGGTTATGGTACAGCCAGTAGCTTGTAATATTCTTCGCAGGGGCGTCATTTCAGGTTTTTCCAGGGGGGGGGGGCAAGATTTTGTTTTCTGACGACAGTGACCTTGTTGCATCTTTTTTATTAATTAAGCATGTATAAATTAGATACTTTAATAATAAAACTTCAGTTTTATGTCCTTAAATTAGCATTAGGGTAATGTTCCATTAGTTAGCGTGAACTTTACTTGAGGTGGAAGATCTCATCCAGTAAATACGTTTACTTCTCACAAACAACAAACCCCATATACCATTCACAACATGAATGCGAAATTCATGGTATTAATCTCATAAGCGGTAGCAAAAATGTTTATGTGTAAAGCTTCAAGTGTTTCCTTCATTCACTTTCATACATATTATGTAAATTAGAAGCCAATTTCTTTATTTCGTATCTTTAAGTGTTTCTTCCATATGTATTACAGTTATAATTCTTCTTTCTTTCCTTTCAAGTTCCATTATCACAGTCAGACTAAAACTTAACCATTCTTCCAGCAGTAAAGTCATCGATGTTTGTCGTTGACCAAAATCTCTCTCTCTCCTTATAAACATTCTTGACGGTTTCATACGTAAAAATAGATATATAAACCCACTTATGTTAACTAACAATGTGTAACTAATATACAGAACAATAATTTATACTTTACTCGTCTTAACTTTGCATGACCCCTCCTTTCTACCCTACAAATAATAGTCAGACATAAACATAACTTTAAAGAAACTAATTACAGTACTAACAAATCTGTACAAAGATTCTTCAGTATTTTTTTTTTTTAATTAAACCGCGAACCATTTTAACCTTGCACATTAACATCCGAGTCCATCATATTTCTAAACAACATGAATTAAAATTGCTTCCAAAATACGATTTTATTCTAATTCAATTTGGCAAGGTAAAAACTTTCGAAAAATTAATATTTTTAAGAGAGACTCACATGAATATTTGATTATTTTCAATAATATCATAATTTAATAATTAATCAGATCACACAAATTAAAATACATTTACTTCATTTGCATGAAGGAACGTAGCGTGTGTGATAGAGAGACAGAGAGAGAGAGAGAGAGAGAGAGACAGAGTGAGACTGATCACACTACACCTCTTGCCGGTAAGGTGTCCGGTGGGTTAGGAAGGAGGGATGGTGGGTGTGGACGTGTCGAGACACTCGCAGAGCTCCGGCCATCTAGCTAAATGTCTGTAGCGGAGAATATTAAAACTTATAACTTTGTGACGTTACAAGTCTATACTTTGCAAACAGTTGCTTGGATTTGAATTTCTGTTGAATTACTTTTTAAATTCTGAACAAGGAGCATGCGTTTTTTTATGCGTCCATGCAGGTTCACACCAATATCCCTCATGGTAAAAATCATAATTAATACAACGTAAAAAAATTAAATTTAACATTACTCATGGTTGAGCACATACGATAAACTGATCAAAGTTTCTGCCCCGTCCCATATGTTGGCCTCAGTTTTTTGTAAAAACTAGAATTCAACAAAAGTCTTGTTTGTGTAAAGAAGATCGTCGCACACTTATACCACTGATACGAAACAGCTGTATTTCATACAGCATAAGACGTATTCCTCCTGCGATGTCTTTTCTTAATCTCAAGTAGAACATATTTGTTATTACTTACCTTCTACTTCGTAAATTACATTGTTATTCATAATTATTTTTATTACCTACATATTCACCTTTAACTCTTGCTCCGATTTTGAAAATGGCAAACAATAACAAAATACGAGGCGTTAAAGAACATATCCATAGTTAAGTTTCTGCTCAAAATCATGTCGAACTAACATACCTTCCATGCAGTTATCAGAACACTTAGCCGCAATACTTATCAATAGCATCGCCTTCAATCTTTTATGTAACCATCTAGACTTATCAGACAAATATTACATACTATCTATCCTACTGTAAAGCACTACCAAGCACTATATCCCAGCGTCACATGTAATATTCGTTTTACACACTACCTACTAAATTATCAAGGTAAGTCAAAGTCACAATCAGCTTATCATTTCAGATTTGTATGCATAAAAACCATACTTCTTAAAGCATTTTATCATCCATGCAAAACATACACTTTAATAACATTTCAGTATTCATTAAATAATCTAGGCAGGTTACATAGTAATCTATTCAATACTGTACTTTTAGTATGTACCAACACATATTTCCAATGTTAAATCGGATAACCGCACCATATGACTATATAAACTGCACCATTCAATCATATAACGTAACACAACCAAAATCCGTCCCTGTTATACCAAATAACAATAGCTGACACATGCTACATACGGTATCATCTCCAGTACATACATGTCAGTCAAAACATAGCCGATATTAATTCTTCGCTTAACATTTCTAAGACATACAAACCTACGTTTCGTTTTTATCTATCAAACAAAACCAATTTTCATCTAGACGTACGCACCTTCATACTCACTTGTACTACACCAGACATATTACTTACTCACAGGGACGGATCCACGGGGGAAGCGATGGTGACGATCGCCCCTCCCCCAAGCAACCCAACTGTTCGGCATGAAATAATAAATATTATTTCAAGTAACCAATATTCCACTGTATTAGAAGGATACTAGATACAGTACCAAAATATTACTTTTATATGGTCGTGAACCTTCAACTTTACCGTCTTTGCCATGAATTTCAACGTTTCAGGCACAGGCAGAACTTAGAACTAGGGTTTTGCAACATCTAAAATTTGATATCGACATTCGATTCATGATCAAATGTCGATAAAAGTTCGACATGTCGATATCGACACCATGTCGATTTCGACACCATGTCGATTTCGACACCATATCGACGTCGTGGCAATTTTGACACAATTTTGATTATTTCCCCACTTGTCTAAGAAGTTGATATTGTCATTCATATTATTATATTTACAGATCTGCCACGATACTTTGTAAATTGGTATTAGTATTTCAGATAACGAACAAATCATCAAAGCTGGAATGTATGTGTTAAAAATATTGCTCGGGAAAGCATTATATTCATATTCAGTTTATCAAGCCTATTTATTAATTCTAGGTTGCAGTAGGAAAAAACGTTTTTACAAGGTGTTTATCTTTATTTGTAAACCTAGAAATCTGCATCAAGATTGATTCGTGTTGTCTTTCCTCAGCTTATTTAGTTTAATTTATGTGGTTCGTGTTTGACCTGTATATTGTTTACATCCTGAAGCTTACAATGGCGAATGCTTATTCCGATATTAAAATATTAGAAAAACAGTTATCCTGTTGCTAACCTCATTTATGAAACTATTTAGTTTAAAAACACAGCAAGTCCTGTTTGCTTTACTAAATGGCATGGCAAATGTATATTTTTCTAACGAAAACTGCTAGTTGATGAGCGACACTGCGAGGTGAACCATTTGCTTTGCTGACGTTAGAATTGTATTATATGCGACGAGATGTTCAGCTTTAATCGTCGTGTTGCACCTATTGTGTTGTGCTAGTAGATTTATATTTAGCCATGAGACATTAACACACAATCTGGCAACTGTAAAGCGTGGAATGTATCAATAATTTTACTTTTATTTTTGAATAATTTAGTCTGTTATAAATGTTTACATTCTTGTCTTCAGATTGGCGGCTGGTGATAGTATTTTTTTTGTAACTATGCCATCACAAAGTACTTAATACATAAAAAGAAGCAATAAACCATACATTGTAAAATAAATTCGTGTGTTGCATCACAGCCTTCATGCAAGTACAGGTAATTTTAAACTAGCCATACCCGTGTGTTTTTTACAGTGTTTCATGGTAAACATTCATTAAATACAAGTAAAATAACTAAACCATTGTAGGTGTATTTTTACACGCTGTTGTGTAAAATAACCTGTACTCTAAGGGAAAAAGTAAATTACAATTATTTCGCTTTCGCGGTTGTGGCAAGAATGTTACAGATAAATAATTTTTTTATATCAGTTTCGCAATTTGTTTCTAGCGCATAAATGTGTTTAGCCAATAAATTTTTATATTTCGACAGTGTGTAAATCTTCAACATTGATTTTAGACTACTGAAAATTGTTCTAGTCTTAGTGGATTCCAACCCATAACCTTTAGACTGTCAGCTCAGCATTATAACCACAAGTATTCGATACACATTTAAGCTAATAACTTCAGCGGTAGAATTTCACTGATAGAATATATGAACAACTTATGTAACAGGGTGTTTGGGACTTAAACTGCCAATATTTTGACATACTCTACGTCAATTACCAAGTTTTATTCCACTCTACGCGTATGTTTTCTGAATTATATTCTACATGAAAGTGGAAGTGCGTTATTGTATGCGAAGATCAAGCTTTCAAAACCAAGTCACTTTGCGCTATCAGTAAACCTAAATGCAAAAAATAATTTACGGGCAACCAAATGTAAAACAAGTTTAAAGACATGAAAAATTTTGAATAGGTTTCTATGAAATAAATTGTTATGTATAACTACACAAACTTCAATAATGAATTGGCAGTTGTGACTACTTAAAAATATTTTTCAAGAATTCAGTTAGGCCTACAACATAATTACAAAGTATTTTAAATCTGAAGTTTAACCTGCATATTAATATTTGCATAGACAATTCACAATTGAAGAAATTTTATAACGAATTAATAATTGTGTACGAATTCAAGAGTCATAAACAAAGAAACAAATTTGCAGAAGAGAGAATAGGAAATGTTTGCACTGCATGTTAAATGACGCAGCTGGATTGTTAAAAAACGTATTGCATGTATAATAACAGTAAAATTTTGACATTTAAGGCTGATATATACAAACACGAAGGTTGATATTGCACATTTGTGTATAAATGCATATGTTTATGTAAAAGGGTACACACTTATATCGTGTTTTACTAAAACCTTTAATACAAGGATTAGTGTAATCGTTTTTTAATATCCCTCGGTATATGTCTTTATAAAACATTATGGACCAAACATGATATGTCACTAATAATTTTTGTGTAAAAAACTACTTTTGTGTAAGCTATTAGTACTAATTCATTACAGTCATTGTACAATTGTACATTTAAAAACGTATTTTTGCAATTATAACGATGTGTTGATACAATGGCAGTACAGTAATAAAACAAAAAATTACGATTAGTGTTACTAAATTTTTTTTACATGTACATTTGAAAAAGTAATTTAACATAAAATTTCTGGTAAATATATATGTACATTTGTGTAGTTTAATCTCGAGTTTGTAGTAATTTTTGCATTTCTAAAAACATTTGTGTTTAGTTACATATAGAGTCGGTATTTGTCAACATGACTACATGTACAAATATGTAAAATTATCAAACATTTGTATGTATAAATTTTCACTTATTTTTTCAACATAGGTTGTTACGCTCAATTGTAAGGAACCTTCCTACCTATGTTGTAAATAAGTTTACTTGTTAAAGTAAGCGTTTTATTCCAAATTACTAAAGACCGAAAGTGCATACACCTCAGAACCAGAAAAGTCAGAATGGTAGTTTTGTTACATCACATTCAATACAAACAACATAATAATACCACTTTTCAATCTACATTTCTCTGTACAGATTAGCATGCTATTTATTACTATGAAAAACATTATTTTATTATCTGTATGTATATAAAATGAAGTGTCCCACTCACTCATCAACACACAGCCTAAACTACTAGACCAAAAACATGAAAGTTTGGGGCTGTTTCCCCTTACCTTGTAGGCCCCCATTAAGAAGGGATTTTTCGCAATTCGATAATTAAAGTGGTGAAAAGTGGTGGAACCCGTTTTCAGCGAATCCCACATTTCTCAACCTGAAGAGCTATCGTTACTTTATTTACTTCAAAATATTGCCCAAAGAAATTCTAATTAGCGGATTTTTTGATTTTTAGAAAATTCGGAATTAAAAGGGTGAATATCCATTAAATGTGTTTTAATCCATCTTCGATTCCTCTTAAACAAGTTGAGATATCAAGGTGATGTACACTTTAAAATTATGCTTATGTAGATACCTAAAAACGTTTAGGGAATTCAAACTTAAAAGCTGTTTAAAAAATTAAAATATGTTTGCAATTTACCTTCCGTATCTCCCAAACCTGGTCAGATATCGAGGTGAAATTCACTTTCAAATAAAGCTTACGTAAATATATAAATATTAATTCAAGGTTTTTCGAAATTCAAATTAAAATCCCGTTTAAAAATAACACTTGTATCCCCTTAGTGACCCGAATCTCCTTAAGCAGTTTTGTTTTAAAAGGAAATTTACAAAAATATCTAAATATAAATTCAGAATTTTTGAGTACGGAAGAAGGAATATGTTACTGAGTCAAGTCAGTATGACTTAGGAGAAATAATTCAACCACCACCTCGGAGTATTACGGTCGTACGTTGTTAATTTCTTAAAGATTGTTAATTGGGTAGCTCACTAAACTCTTGTTGTAATTTGTCAATTTTAATTCATGGTAAATACTTCCATTGCATAATTTTCAGAGCTAATTAATATCCCATTGGTGATTTTAATGATTGCATAATCACTGATACTGTCGTTGTGTCGCATGTCAACTTAGCTATTTTATATTTTTGTTATTTCTTTTATTTTTTGTTTGTTCGTTGTTGTATCTGACCAGATTCCAGTTTTGGAATTTCATGTTGTGTATGTATCCTGATGCTTATTTATGTTTTGATGTCTTATTTTTAGTTTTCTTTAGACAGTCATTTATTTCGGAATGGAGTATGTCCAAGTAAATAAATCCAGTGCCTAATCATTGTTATCTCGTGTATTTTATATGCATTTTGATTGATAGTAAACAAATATTTAGAATCAACTATTTAATTATTAATTAATAAGAGATCCATCCCAAAAGAGCTCAGAAACATGTAATGTATGTTCCATTTGCTCGCTATCACATACATACACGTGTATAATTTTGTTTAGAGAAAGTGTTCGCATCGAATGCATTGCGTGTGTTAATTACTGTATATGGTGGTTCACTTCTCTTTTTTAGCAGAAAGCTCGGCGGCGGTGTATCAGACGTCTCAAATATCGTCAACATTTGGCCGGATGTGATACAGTCCAGGGGCAATGTAATTCAATTTTCTACTGATAAGTAGAAGATAATTATGAAAGAGTATCCCACTGGAATTACTTTTATCTGCGTTCATTTACTGACAACTGACTAAAGCCAGCGCAGACACTAGGCTCAATGTAGATCGAATAACAGTTGGGGTATCACACTTTCATTCCGTTTTGTTTTCAAATATTGAGTCAATTAGAGTTGCGGCAAATATGTTTTGGTCCGATTTTGTTCATCTAGGTTATTAATAATATACAGTTTTATATTGCAACTAAAAAAAATTGAAAATATAAAAAAAATTTCTTGCCTGCTACACACTTGTATGAAAAGGAAACCTGTCCAAACGAGGTAAAAAATAAAATAATTCTGGATGTTGCCGAGCTCCGTTTTGAAGAGGTTTTACTGCATTAAGGATTGTGTATTTTTTTTAATTTTTGTTTGGAGAATTCCATAATGTATTTAATTTTAAAAAGTGAGCGAAGCCACGGTAGGATATCTATAATAGGATACACACAAGTTAAACACGGCTTCCCACTATTTCGTTTGGTTTACCAAAACACTTGAAATAAAATAATTCCAAACTACGACACGACAATGATTATCACAATATGATACACAGTTAGGTATTAGGAAATGTGTCCTGTTTCTTTTTCTATATTAAAAATACAATAAAGTTGTTAATTTTAAGAATAAAAATAGTAGCGGGCAAAGCTGTGGCCCTGCAGCTAGTATGAACATCAAATCTTAACGTTACCCACGACCAGAAGATATTTTACTGTTATATAAAATTTATGAGGGTAAATTTCATTTGTACTTGCAAGCCTTTTTTACGCGTACAGTGCGAACTGCTTGATTTAAAGGGGGTGTCTCAGTTGCCCGTGAAGGAATCTTGCCCGCTGTACTTCCCCTATTCTGGCCGTGTCCCCTACCTACTTTCCAATGTCTACGCACCTCTCACCGGTTACTGCAGTCTCCACCCCTCAGAACCCTTCTGACTCGTTCCTTTTTGTTCTGCGTCTGTTACAGGGTGTACAAAATTACTCAATATTATTCTATCAACAAAACAAATACTTTTTTTTTTTTCAATACGTTCTCAGGCATTGCTAAACAGTGAACGGAACATTTTCGTATCCATTCTCTGCAACGTATTTATTTCTTTTGGGATGTATCTCATGCTATTTCATATCCCGGAAGATTTTACTGGCGATGTGATATGTTGTCCTGCAAAATATGCAAACATGTAACTAAAATGGGTACTTTTACGTCTTTCA
>PNEQ01102346.1:0-46227 GCA_003012365.1 Medauroidea extradentata | reverse complement strand
CACACACACACTTACCGCTCCTGCCTCACACACACTTACCGCTCCTGCCTCACACACACACTTACCGCTCCTGCCTCACACACACACTTACCGCTCCTGCCTCACACACACACTTACGCTCCTGCCTCACACACACAAGCGCAGCCTATCTAAGGACACCCCTTAACAGTCCTTCTGGACCTCTGCGCGGTGATTACAAAGTCGCAGACAACATTTGCTCGGTAGCGGAGACGCAATGGAACACCAGCAGAAATTACTGAACACAAACTATATCGCGTCAAACACACCTGCCTAGCCTTTACCACTGAAAACTAGGACGTCATTATTTAAGGGTTATCTAGACGACTGAAGGTAAAAACATAAATTCTAGGAATTCAAACGTATCATTATTGTAATAATTACTTTGCGGCATTGTTTACATTATTTAATAAACGTTATCAAATTAACTTGTATTAGTCATACATTTAACGGTACAAACACTTAATTTTATAATTATTGAGTTTTATATGTATCATGTATAAAATAATGACATAAGAATCTTGATAGTATGCTTTCGTGGCCGGAGTTACGTAGTTCTCAGCTTCTCGGATGAGGCCACTTCTGATTTACGGTTTCTTTAGTTATTGTCAGTTGCTGCTATAGTGATCCTATGTGTACAGTTGAGAATATCTGCCACCTTCTCGGCTTAACATAACACAATACAATGTCTGGTTTCATGACCATGTACGACATGTCTCTGTCTCTTACTTTTATGTCTGCGAAAACTGAGGAAACAATTATGTTGGTGCAAACAAAATTTGTTTGAATCAACCAAATCATTTGTTTGTATAGGGGCAATTAGATATTTGTTTGCTCGTACCAAATTATTTTGTTCCCTCGATTTGTTTGAGGCAAATAACTGAATTTTGTTAGCAGTACCAAATATTTAGCTGGTCCTAAAAATATTCCGTTGGACATATTAAATGCACACGCAATATTTTAAAAACAAAAAAAAAAAAAAATATATATTCTATAATCTTAACAAAATTCTGAAATTTTAAGACCTAAAAAAAAGTATGGTTAGACCGGGATTTGATCCACTATCCCATCGCTTGCTTCTTTCTAGCCATGACCTAACCAACTTTTTTTTATAAAAAATGTTTGGTACAATGGCAAGGCTAACGCCTCGCCACTGCACCAAACATTCCCCCCCCCCCTTTAATTAATCAATGCATTTCCCCAGTATCTTTGTATCGTGTAGTTGTCGTTGTAATGGTAAGGTGTCTTCTGGCACACAGACAAGACGAACACAAACACCCAGTCCTGAACCCGAGGAGGTGGTTGTAAATGTCACCTTCCGGGAATCGAACCCGGGACCCTTGCCTCAGCAGCCAGGAGCGCTAACCACTGAGCCAAGTGGCCGGACCCCAACTAAGCTACGAGTGCTTCTGTTGTTCTGTGATAATGGGATTGTTATTTGTATAGAAATAGTTTGGCCTAATATTAAATTAGGATTGTACTGCTTTATTTTCAAACATTTTTGTCTTCTGTCTGCGAAAATGTAAACCACGTCAAATAAAATTACCAAATTATTGCCGTGCACCGCAGCACAAAGAACGAGACGTGCAGCTGCGGTGTTTTTCAAGTTTATAGCATTTTCCGTTGTGATCGATCGAATAAACCACTTTGAAATTGTTATGGCTAAAATTAAGATATTTTAATAATGCTGATTAACAGTTTAGACGTCCTACTTGTCGCGCAAGCTTATACTTTGAAAGTTGAGGTATAAAGCGTTCGCCAACTTTTCGCTCACGCACGCCAGCCTGCCATCTTCCGCAAGTCAACCAAATGGATTTAGTTTCGCCAACAAAATCATTTAGTCCATCGAAAAAAATTTTTTGGTTCAAAGCACATCGGTTATAACTAACAATATTATTTTGTTGACAAGCTGTAACAAGTTGTTTGTTTACGCAAAATATTTATTCGACGTCCTTTAGTAACCAAATATACGTTTGACACAAACAAAGTGCGTTTAAATGAATAATTTGGTAGAGTGTTTCACATCGAGAAGCTGATTACAGCAGCTCTGACGTTGAATCGGAATATCATAGTAGTTCAGACCGCGAGCCGGATTATAGAAATTCCGAAAATAATGCTACTACAGTCACACACATCAGTCCGAGTACACTAGCTCAGAACAGGAAAAAGAAGGTATAAAAGCTACTACATCTTACGCAAACATTACGCGTAAGAACGCTAGGCCAGATAGCAGCTGTGTTTCCACAACAGAGAATGTAGGGTATTATAAAAATAATAACCTTGACAAAGGCGAACGCAGAATTAGATCGCAAATTTTCTTTGCAAAAACCAATTTAAGTAAATACTCGACAGCATAGCATAGCAGCCAAATTGCGAAACCAAGGCCACATATAATCAAAACCAACGCGGATAGCGGATAAAGTAGGTTGTGATGTTAGGAAAAATGCACAGTCGCAAAAACAAACGACTGTAACAGGGAATCAGGTTGCAGCTGATAAACATGATGAAATCGACAAACCGTAGGGAAAGAGAAAACAGAAAATCAGGCCGAAAAGTGAAGCTCTTTTGATGTGTTCGTTCTTATCGTAAATCCACACATTAGAAACACGTTCAGATGTTTCTTAGAAAAAAAAAGAGTTCTGCTTACACGCTGCAACGCTGTTTACAAGGCACGCAAGCGGGCTACTTAAGTGACGAATTTCGAAAAAAATAAATAAATAAATAAAATTCCAAATAAATTTATGACTAATCGAAAACACGTTTCATAAAATCTTTTTATCCATTGGGTACCAATTTGGAATGATCTCCTGAAGTAAATTTTTTAGTACTAACATAAGCACCACCGTGAAGTAAAGAGCACTTCAATATCACAACAGGTTCGATAGATACGTAGGAATTGCAGAAAATACCTTTTGTGCATTTTCAACCCTTAATATATAGATCGTATTATAGGCATTTGTACAAGTATTTAACGAAAGTGAATATCACGATGACAGGCCGGCGGATTCAGGCTGTATTGGCGATTCACCGACAGCACATTTTAACCCCGTTGTTACCCCGTTAGGGATTGAGTAAGACAAAAACCTTCTTAGTGCATGCCTATGCTCTTAGAGAAACCCACCCTCAAAATTTAATATTTCTAGGTTCAGCATTTTGGGTTGTGCTGTATGTCGGTCAGTCAGTCACTCAGTCAGTGTTTATTTTTATAGAATTTTCGAGAACTATACAATCTATTCAATCCAAATTTTGTATTTTGACAGATTACCATCACCGTTTCCAATTTTTTGTTGAAGGTACACTATTTGGAAAGATAGCATAAATTTAATACATACATATTTTTAAATTCTACTTTAATGGGCATTCCGTCGTGTCGACAGCGAGGTATTTAGAGACAGCCATCCACAACTTTACCAAGGACAAATTGAGAGATGAATTGACAATGACTTTTGTTAAGGAACCATTTCAAAACTTTCCTAGAACGATTTCGGAAAACCGTGGTAAACCGGAATCAGGACGGCTGAAGATGGGGTTCGAGCCCGAGTTCTTCCGAACGCGAACCTACGTTACCGTTGCGTCACTTTGCTCGGCATGAATAAATCTACCATAGTTTACGTTTCGGAAAAAAACTGATCGATTTAAAATAACGTTAAATTTTGACAAATAATCGGTTAAAGTATGATTTCAATAGTTGGTTTTGATGTAGGTACACAATTTTGGAAGGTAGAACTACATTCTTAAATTTATCTTTGTTAGAGAGCTATTCGAGTGGTTTAAACCAAACTAAATATTTTGTATATTCTTATCAGAGCACTTCATTTAGTCAAGTTTTATTGTTGTAGGTCCCTCACTCCGGAAGAAAGCATCATACAAGTAAATGTTTTATGTCATACTTCGGAAACAATCTTACAGTCCTATTTTCACATATGGTTATTTAAGCGTTACTGTTAGACGTGTTATTTGTTACAGATCTTCTATTTTTGATTTCGAAAGATAAGATGAAACATACGAGTAACACTTACCTCGGAAACTAGTCAAGTGATTCCTGCCAAATTCGGGTCTTAAGAAATATTGCCAAAGGTAATTTTAAAACTCATGGCTGAAAGTTTCAGAACGGTGGTTAACTAAGTGTTGTAATTAAATTAAATATTGTAAACCGGGTCAACTTTGAACCTGGGGGAAGGGGGGGGGGGGTTATGCTAGAGTTTTCAGTCTCATGCGATTCGGAAGCCGAGTGTTTTTTTTTTTTCAGGACATGGAGAAATTATTATTTTCTTTTAACCTAAAAAACTGAAATCGCGAACAAAAACAATCTCCGTGTCCTGAAAACGAGCACTCGGCTTCCAACTCGGATACGACTGAAAACTCGAGCATAACCCCCCTGGTGAGTAAATTTATCCCATTCAAAATTTTGGATTTGACGTAGGCAAGTAAAAAACATTCAAACGTTACACCAGATTGATAAGTTATAGAATCTTTTAGATACTCGGCTGCGGTTAAATTATTCACCAATGGTCCCACAGCGAAAATTTTGTACAGCGAACGGGAATAAAAACATATTTGTTTTAAGTTGATTTTAAAAATTACAACCATATTTTTATTTTATGCAATAAAATAAAAATATGACCTACTTTTTAACCAGCTTCTACTGTAACTGATATTCAAATAATATCAACTACGTGCTTAAAATTTTCTATTGCATTTTCTACTAGCCATCATTTTTAACGAATAATGATCCTGAGAAAACCACACTTTTACATAGTATATTGAAAACTATGGCCTATATTCGGGCTAAATTAAAAATGTTAGTAAAAATATGAAAGAGAGAGTGAATTATTTGTTTCTAAACTACTACAGATTTTTTTTTGTTAATGGTATCCTCATAATTATTTGGGGTTGTTTCACACTAGCATCGAGGAAAGTCGTCTCGTTAGTTATGGCGGTAACTTATTGTGACTTTAACATTTATCAAATTTTTTGATAATCGATAAGGTTAACCAAATACCTTAAGGAATTTGTACGGTTATTTCAAGAAACTGAGCTGTGCGGGGAAGGAACTGACACCAGTAGAAAGCGTCTTCCAGTAATCTATAGCTGCGGCGGTAAATAACGATGAAGTATTATTCTCCCTCCCTTTTCAATTGTACCATTTACGAGCCAGATGTACCGTGAAAGGGCGTCCCCTTCTCCGGGACAGTAAATGTCTCCCCAGGCGTTGATGTCTCGCTGACAAGCTCCAGGGTGGCTGGATAACACGGTCACACGCCGTGGTTGGAGGGGGAACATAGCATGTCGTTGTTTTACGATCGCTCGTCGAGATAAATCCCGTCGCTGATTGCTCGTAATCGGGAGGTCGTAATTCAGATCCTCTTCTGGCGAGCTACGTCCTGCAGCTCTTGTCACCACCCCTTCCCCAATACTCCCCTCTACGTAGTTTAATACCCTCGGTGATGGTTGGCGTAATTAACACCGCCCGTTGGCGCTGGCCTGATGACCGAGGGAAGCATTTTACCGGCTCGCTGTCAAACTTTTATATGCGCCCTACTTTCCGGCGATGTGGTGCTAACGACACGAGGTTTACATGTCTGACATTTCGATGTTGATGACTTAGTGACCTTCTCGACTGGCGTTTAGGAGATGGACACCATCTTACGTTTAGTAATCTTGTCACGGAACTACAATACTAAATATGTTTCTCGCAATGACATACGCAATTTTAAATTGTTTAATCAATGTTATAGGATACAATTTTTTTCACTTGGTATTAAGAGCCTGTTACGATTATAGAGCAATAATGATATTTTTTTTACCGAATCCATGGCGGAAACTAGTAAAAGAAATTCCACTTTCCTTAAATCAATTGGGTTCCGTAGTTATTATTCGAATACAGCTAACCTGTTCAAACCCTTTGAATGCATCTTAGTTAAGATAACGCTCAAGTTTAACGGAAAATGTATGAGAATTATTTTGGTGAACGGTTGTGACACTTCAGTAAATTATAATACATTTCAGTAACCGCGATAAAACATCCGTTCAATTATTTTCCAATTCTGCCTCTCTAACATATTGGAAAAATAACACGTTACTTCTACTACTGCAATTTGATATTTATCACTTTTTTTTTTTTTTTACAATATACACTTTTCATTTGCAGTAACTTACAACTTTTCTGAAGCCCTTCCAATTTCTACCCTCGGTGAGTAGCAATAAATGTTCAAAGTATTGACAGAACTTTGAACGATGAGTTTGATTTGATATTTTTATGTGCATCGTGTGTTACGAACATGATTACATTTAGGAATGGTTTATGGTATTAAACTATATTTGCTCTATTCGTAGTTTCGGTGGTCGCTATAGCTGCTATCACTTATAACAATGTATTATACTCTATACTACGATAAATTGAATGTTTTGACTTCAGAGTAGAGCCAACTGCCCAGCCGGCGTTATGATTATGAACACCATACAAGCCACAAAGCTAAGTTTTTTTGGCATATTATTATTATTATTTTATTGAGACGGTTTATTAACGTCCCTCGGTTTTATGCACTTTTCAGGCTTAGTGAGGGACGGCTTACATACTAACTAAACCTAATAAAACCCAGGACGTCTCGCACCGTAGGCCGGCATGCTACCTACCACGCTACAAGGGCTGGCTTGGCATATTCATAATTTTATACTTTACAAAATGCGAGATTACATTTTCTTAATAAATAAATAAGTGTGTGGAAGACAAATCCTCGTTAAAATTTCAATAAGTACAGAAAAGTCAGTATAGGAGACAATCTCCGTAAACATCAACAAAATATGCAAATGACACGTACAATGACTTTTTTACGGTTTGCAAGTGGACTGCACGCACAATAGTAAGATTTCTCAATCTGACCGCAGTTTGTAAATTCTGTCCGAATTAATTTTCAGGGTAAAACCGCTGATTGCAATAAAATGTAAAAATGTTGCGTTTATATTTATTTGAATTATTAAGTTTGTTGTATTTTAATCTAATGTAATCAAGATGCCTAGTGGAAATCACCAACTGTGTATTTACTGCATACAGTGTTTTAAAGTGTCATGTGATAAAGTAGGAGTGGAAGTACCATCACACCTAACCACGATAACACCCGCGTCGTTCAGTTGTTTGTTTTCAACATTCCTACAACAATACCGAGGTTATTCACTGTATAGGTGCCTAATTTTTAGGTTATGAGTTGAGACTACACCTGACCGGAGTTTTTCCCTGAGTTTTAGTAAGTTCTATCGTAGGAATCTTCAAAGGAATACAGAGCGAGAGGGTCCAGTCCTGGTAATTATAATACTTTTGTTGGAACAACAAAAGCAATTTTGAGGCGTTTTATAGATTTTTCAGCCAATTAGCGTTTGTTGCATCAAGTAAAAATTTGTTTAGAAATTTTAGACATAGCCATTAGTCTGGATTACAGAAAATAGGGAAAGAATCGGTCATGACCTGTGGTTAGAAACAATTATGGAAGTTGCTGCAGGAAGTTCAGAAAGCCTTGGGAAACCTAAATTAGGATTGCCGGACTGGGTTTCAAACACTTGTGTCCTCGAATACAAGCACTGTTTTACCTCTGCTCACTTCAACTCATTCGGTGTGAGGGATACATTGTCATTAAGATTTCGCAAGTTTATTTTATTTATGAATACGAAGTCTGTAGGTATGTTGACGCCGAATGAAAACTTTAGCTAGGCTAAGTGTAACTGTTACTGAAAGGAGTGCGCCGAAAAAATAATGTATTAGTTGTAGCAGTGGATTAAATAAGCTTAATTGTGTGTGTGTATATAATAGTACATTCATAATAAATTTGGTGAATTGTATATGTACACACATCTTATGCAAATTGTATGTATGCACTGTTGTTAAAAATGCGACATTTAAAAAACATTTGGTCAGCTAAACAGATATTGTATATTTTTTGTTAAGTAATCTATAAAAATGAATCTTTAATATTAATAATAAAGGACAGTTATTTTTAACTTACATCTTACTTCTACTCGAACAAGTACTTTTTTGAATACTTTTTCATGCAAGAAATCAAACATCCTTTGCCTTATTTCTCTGCCTAGTTACTCACTGCGGAGAGATATATTACAACAGTGTCACTTGTATGTAAAGGAGAAAGAAGAAACATTTTTCAATGATAAAACAAACCTTTTTGGCTATTAATATCAACATTTTGTTAGTTAAAAATTGCATAACATTTTAGAAGACATGAACAGCGTTCATCTTTATAAGGATACACGTTGTCTAGCCTCGTATTGAATTTACGTTGAAATTGCCAAAACAGTGTAGATGCGGTGAATAACTTAATATGATAGTGCTGTTTTACCACAGACTGATTTCATTTGAGAACTTCAGTTGGGGGTTAACATGTGAGACAGTGTAATATTAATTTAAAGTATTTTCTATACATACTAATAAATATCGAAGAAATCTTATGCAACTGCTCTCCGTTTCCGAACACACAAATTCAAATGAATAAAATGTTGACAGTCGAGAGCCACTATGACTTCCAGTATTTAATGGACACGAAGCTATGAATGACAGTTAGAACAGCTTGTGAATTTTGCTGTGTAGATTATATAAAACACAAGTGTTCGTACTGTCGAAAGTTTGACAATGTTTGAGAAAAGATGCCTAGAAAATTTTGATATGTGAAAGTGATAAAGTGAAACACATACAAAAAAAAAACGACGTTAAAAGAGTTAAAAACACTCCATACTAATTTGTGATGGGAATTTGTACTAAAACAAAAATATGTAAGAAGTAAAAATGAAGCGAAAAAATAAAATACTGACGTACTAATAGAAATGATACAGGATAGGTACTACGACCTGAGCCCCTGCAAAGTTCTTCGGGACCTTACACATTCATGTTAGTAGCTAATTTTCATAGAATCACAGTATGTGTCTCAAGGCAACAATCCCTATTTATGATATTCTTGTCTAATAGTGATTTGAGTAAGGCTGTCTCATATCATGGTTGTGATTGTGGCCATGAGTAAACCTCATAATAGGATGAGCACAGGTGGTAGGTGAGTAATTAAGAGAGTATTGATAAAATGTGTGCAAATATATATAAACAAATAAATAAATAAAAGGTACCCAAGGGCGTGTTCTCTCGCTTCGAGAACATACTACTGACATGAAATGAAGCCTCTACCATCGAGCGAAGAGCTAAGAAAACGGCAGTACCCCGTGAATACCCAGCCGCCAATGGCAACGTCCGCCACGTTTCCTACATGCGAAGTCATGGGAGTCGACATCACCATGAATCGAATCCGGATCGAGTTGGTGGGAGGCGAGAGTCTTAGCCAAAGCGCCAACCGCAACCCTGATGCAACAGTAGGACCTATATCTAATGAGGATAAATGAGCAGTCATGTATAGGAGCGAACGTGTGTGAAAATCGGGTGATTATTAGAGATGGCGAAATTTCGCGAATTCAATGACCTGAATGTTAGAATCAAATATCCTATGCATACTCCAGTCCTGACCATTTGTCCACTAGCTGCTACTCAGTGAAACAGCAGACAATTAACGATTAGACAGGGCTTGAGTTTTCATAGGATATTTGATTCTAGCATGAAGATAATTGAATTCGCGAAATTTCACAATCTCTAGTGATTATTAGTATGCGAACATAGACTTGATGATTAGATTGCAGGGTGTTGTGAAATGAGTCAGAGGTAGTGTTGTCGCGCTACTAACCTTGAGGTCCTTGCTCGCCCTTGAGCCCGCGGGGACCCTGCTCTCCGTGCATGCCGTGAGGACCACGTGGTCCAGGGGCCCCTGGCAGGCCTCTGTCGCCTCTCTCGCCCTTGCTGCCTTGTAGACCCCTGGAACCTGGAGGTCCTGGCGGACCTGGACTGCCCGGCGCTCCTGGGGGACAATACTCCTGCGTCGCCGAGCAGAAGCCTTGGATTGCTTTCACCTGGAACAACCACAAGCCACGTTCTCACTCTCCACACACCACACACATTCCACATGACAAGCTGCTTTCCTTCAGTAATATGACAGTTGGTAAATTGCCTTAAAGGAACATGCTTCATTGAAGCGAAGTACAGACCAGACCTAAAGTAAAACACTGATGATATATTTATAAAAATTTATTTGAAAACTCTCAGTGACTTTTTTTATGTTCCCCTTTTTGTGTAGCACTAATTTTGGTAAAGTAATACACATACGCACCATACCTACACAAAACATTTCACAGTGCTTTATTTTGTACAGCTGGTGATGTACAAAATGTTGCGAACATAGCTGCCAACAAAATATGATGTGACGATTTCAACAGAACTATTTTCTGCAACTTTGTTACTGTTTCCGGGGTGAGTACAAGTGTCAGAATGACGTAAAATAAAAGTTGTACTAAGAATATTTTCATAGGTTATTACAGGAAACAGTCCAAATTATATTTACCCGCTACTACATACGCAATATTATCTAGGTTTGTTATACTACTGTAGCGTCATCTTTACGTGGAAAAACTGCTCTTCCCGTTAAAAAGAAATGAAAGCTGTTAAAATTCGTGAAATTCATTTCTGACAAGAAATTTTGATGTTTCGAGGAAAACGTCAACTCTTCTGCTGCAACTATTAATTTGCCTTGTTAATGTGTTACGATTAACACACACACAAATTGTAACTTTTAACGTTATTCATTTGTTTTTAAATGGGAAATATTATTTTTATGAACGTTGTCTTGAGTGGTGGGGAGGATGATACAAGGCAAGTATACAGAAGCGGAAAACATTTACATTAGTTAATAAATAAAAATAAATGTAGTGAAGTGTTAGCCGGCTAGCCAGAGCTTATTATTGTGAAGTTGATAAGTACTAGCTACAGTTAAAATGGTACTATCATCTCGCAGGATGTTGGGTCATAGCGACGTCTTGAGATATTGCAAGAATTAAACGGATGTTACAATCACTGAAAGCCATTCCCAATACAAAAGTGAGTTCGACGCTTTGATTAGTAGGAATTTAACTATAATAACATTCCGTTTTTATTGTTGTGACTACGTTTAGGGACATCTTAAGTATACTGCTATTTTTCGGTACGACATAGGACAGTATCTAAAATTACATTTAATACATTTAACAACATAAACAGAAAAACAGCCCCCACCTTAATTTGTTTCCACACCTCACTCACTCACACACACACGCACACACATGCTCAAACACAGATAGATTTCCGGACTTATAAAATAAACAGTTGAAACCAAGCCTTCCGTGTGAACACCGACTGAACGTAGAGTTTCTATTCATTGTAAAGCATTTAATTCATGAAAAATTATGCTGAGAACGTACTCGTAAAATAATAACGTATTAACTTTTTTTTTAAAGAATCCTACCATGCTACTATATCCTTGTCTGGAACTTTAAACTTATTTATCTCAATATCGGTTTAACATTTGGCATAATATTATAGAGTGGACAAAAAGTAAATTTTAACAAGCGTTTGAAAACTTATCTGTTTACATTTAATCAACGATAACAAGCGAATAACAGTTCCATACTCCTTTGTTTCATAACGGTGATTATCGACAACTGACGGAAGTTTCATAAACCGCTAATGAATTAATATTGGTCACGTCTATGACAAATATTTAATAATTGCCGTTAATTAAGTTAAACATCAGATGTCAGCCACATCTGATTATTCAAAACCTGCGGGCACTTATCGGCATATATACACATTTGCGTTTAATTAAATGATAAAGCTGTTCATATTGATTTATCAAACAAATGAGTATGGTTTAGTCAGGCGCTAAGGTGAAATAAAAAATTAATTACGTACTGATAAATAATTGTCACAGATAACTGGGGCATATTTTATATTTTCAAATCAGCTTCGCTAAATATTTTTCGGCATTTTTTTCAAAACGTAGTTATAACCCTGAATTCTGTTAAAATTTGTTTACACGCGTAAGACTTTTAAAGACTTCTTATGCGACCACAGTCAAATTAGCAAAACATATTTTCAATTTTAACGTACGATGTTTTATAAACTTACCGGTAGAATAGAGTGCAATGCAAAATAAGACAGTGTTTAATTTTATTTTAGCGTTATTGATATGTGTCAAACAGTATGGATGCCTGGTATCAAACGAAAGACGAATTATTTTTCTGTTAATGCCATTCCAGTTGCGTGTGTACGAGGGTTTTTCTCAACCTCCGATCGGCTGTAATAAAAATGGGAATTAATTAGGAAATTATTTTAATGTCAAAAGAAATGTACATCTTTACACTATTTTTCCACATAATCACCGTACCGAATGAGGCATTTGTCGTACCGATGCACCAGCTTGCCGATACCCTCTGCAAAGAATGATGCCTCCTGCCTATTCAGCCAAGTTTTAACAGTGTCCTGCAGTTCATCATGGGTGTTGAAGCGTCGTCCTCCAAGCCACTTTTTCAACGTGGGGAAAAGGTGGAAGTCACTCGGTGCCAAATCTGGACTGTAGGAGGGTATCGGCAAGCTGGTGCATCGGTACGTGTAATTTGTGAGGTGGCTATGCAAGTTAGATTATTTTGTTTTAACTAAATAGAATTTTTCTGTTTCATTACAGGCTAGTGTGAAAACAGTAAAACTAACCAAGAACTTATTAATGAGGTACACTTTTAATTAATATATTAGTAAATGTTCCGCAACGGTTCATTGTTTTCCGTCTTCTCTGACCTTGAGATGGAGACACGCAGTAATTGTGACTACTCAAAGTAAAAACCAGGATGTCCACGAAGTAGCATGTTGATGGTTGACAATTCTTGAGGTGTCATAGGAAACTCTTAGAGGAATGAAGTTCCCATCAAAGCTCAAGGAAAGCCTAAAATGCTGCTAATTTCAAATATGTATGATAGAAGTACGGTTTCAAAATGTATTATCTATTAAAATTATTAAAGAAAAAGTCAGAAGAGAAGAAAACAAATGTTACTCTACCGTCGATATATATATATATATATATATATATATATATATATATATATATATATATATATATATATATATATATTAATTTAAGGTATTACAGACAACATAAAGTTACGATCTAACGAGTGTTAGGGTTGATGATATACATCCATGTTTCTTCAGTGCAGTCTAGGTAAAGGTTGTCGACATTAACTATAGAGAGACAAGATAGAAAACTACCTGCGCGCGGCGCTGCTCCCCTCCCCTTCCGCTCCTTGGTAGTGCCCGGGAACTCGCGCATGCGCAGAAGGAGGTCGTTTTGTACCGTGTTTCCCTAGCCCGCATACATTTCGTGTAGATGTACACCCGTGATTCACTAATATAGCCTAAGCTCGGTTTATCGTGTCGAGCTAACAGTGTTAAAATGTTGGTCAAATACCCACATTTACACATTTGTAATGCAGTGCCGTGTACACCTATTCAAGTTTTTGAAGGTTGGCAGGAGCCAGATTTCTAATAGTTCTGTTTCAGGTTAAAAATTCAGTTTGATTACGGTTTTCGGAAGAGTATTTGGGCCGGGGTTATGAAACAAGACGCAAAACAGAGCGGGAAATCATCTCTCTTACTGAGAAAAAACTCTTTGTGAAACGTAAGGGGTGTGGTATATCATTTAACAATACAATTACATAGCTAACATAGCCGTATTACTAATGTGGCATGCAGTTGAAAGCTCATGCAGAAGTAAGGGCTGAATCATGACATGACACACAGGTCGTCGACAAGATAACAGTTGCGTTCCGCAGAACCCTGCAACTTTCTCATTTCAGTTTACTTTATATAATAGCAGCGCACTATTAGTGCAGTGATATTTTAGCTAGGTGTACATTTAAGCAACCATATTTATATGTTTCGAAAATGTCAGGTGCATTTCACACGGTATTATGCGCCCGCCTGCCTTGTAAACAGCGTTGCGGGTGCTAGCAAAACACTTTTTTCTAACAAACTTCTCAACATGTTTCTAATGTGTACATTTACGAAAAGAACAAACACTTCAAACGATTTCGGAATAGTAGATTCAAAACATCACGTTAATTAGAAATATCACTTCGGAGCCCCTCAAAAATGCTAAAAACGACTTTTTTAACCAATAAAAATATGAGGTCACCACTGAAAGTTTGTCAGACGAGTGATATACGATACAACTGTGCGCCGTTTCAGAGTCTTGTGAAAGGCGATACCGCGTCATATGAGCCGGTCAACATCGCCCTTGGCGTCGTGTCTCACTCTCACAAATACACGGTCACCAGGCGGGCCCCTTAATTAAGGTAGTTGCCTACCCAAGCCGGCGAGCAGTGGGCAGAGATTTAGCCGACACAAGTTTATTCGAAAACCATATAACGTATGTAAGTGATGTCTACTTAGGATATGCTTTCAAAGCACGTTACACACGAGTTATGCCCAAAGACGCTATAAAAGAACTGGAATGTTACGCTGTTATTTTGTTACATGACCAAATTGGACGCTGACATATTGCAGGCAGAGATAGGGAATTGTGTACTTTAACTGGGATGGGGGGAACGTTTTATTTTTCAACAAAAAAAATATTGATATATGACATCGCATGTTACGGGCTGCAATATAGCGCCGTTCAATTTGGTCGTGCATAGCACGGACATAGAAGTACAAAGTACAGGTCTGGACACTCGCCTGTCTACCAATGTATTTTGCTTGACCCCCTTGTTGTTTAAGCTGCAGTTCACCAAGTTACCGAGAATGTTGTGCTTTATTGGCGCTGCAGTCAGGGCGGTCGGGCTCAAACTCCGCCCACTTTTTTCTAATGTTCAAATTATAAAGTGAATAAAGATTGCTGGAGCCATGCTTTAGGTTTGTGAGCAAAGGAAGTATTTCATAAATTGATTAAAAAAATACGTTTTGATAAACTGTTTATCTCTGTGGGAGGGAAGTGGATGGAGTTTGAGCCCGACCGCCCTGACTGCTGCGCCAAAGACGCACAGCATTCTCGGTACCTTGGTGAACTGCAGCCAAATAACAAGGTGGTCAAGTTTCCAGGCGAGTGTCCAGATCTGTTCTTCTACGGCCGTGGCGCATAAATATAGACCGTCAGCATTGGTCTTGCACCCCTTGGTTATGTCTTTTCAAGTCATTCATTTATCTATGAAGCTTATTTTATCGCGAAAATATGTGTTTTTACGATCGTCCCGGCATGATAACATTGTTTCAAAATACTTTAAAACTTATAGGCGGTATTACGCGCCTTTATCCCATATATTACACCATAAAATGATAGGGTCACCGCTGAATGTCTCATAGAGGCGAGCAGGGTCATAGAAGAAGGTCTGGCAACTTCCTATGTTTTGTCCAACGAGCTATAAAGTTAACACAGAGGGGCGGAAACGCTTCCAAAGTGAAGCCCAATTGAACGGCTGTTTTGACCCCAGAAAACATGGCGAACAGCAGTGTGGCCCAATATTATGTTAAAAATCCGTCATTATGTTCGCATAAAATCCGTTACTTTATGGCCCCACTATATTCCCGCTAAACACAGGATAAAATGCCAATAATTATTGTAATATATTATACTGTAATCAAGTTTAAATTAGCACAATCGCTCTCGTCTCTCGACCGGAAATAAGAGTCCGCCATTTTATCTAGGGTCAAAATACCACGTTCAACTGGGCTTCACCCCAGAGCCTTGGAGATTGCTGTTTCCGCCCCTCTTTGTTTACTATATAGCTCGTTGGTTTTGTCATAGTTGTCGGCGTGCGTGGCGTGCGCTTAGTGAAGCTAGCGCTAGTTGTAGGTTGACTCATCGTTTGCGTTGTTATTGATAGGTTTTGTGGAGATTCTTGGTTATTAAAATGTATTTATTTGGCAAATTACTTGTACTATTCATAATAAATGTGTTGCTTTTTGGTACTTCAGAGGCTGTTGGAATCATCGATATTTTGTATGACGAATTATTTGAAAGAAAATTATGCCTCATACATGTCTGGTACCAATGAACACTCAACATTTCGCAGATTAGAAATATGCAGCTCATTTTATAGGATTGTGAGATATTTATATTTGTTTTGGGTCAACCTACTACTAGCACTCGAGCTTCATTAAGCGAGTCAAAATTATTGAGAAGTGTCCAGACCTAACTTTACATGACCCTGGAGAGGAGTTATCGACGAGAAGACTGCATGGCAGTTCAGTGACTTGCGTCTAGAGGCCATAGTAAGGCACGAGACGAGTGCCATGTCGTCCTTACCACTTCCCCACTTTAAGACTTCAAACACACAACATACGTCCTCCCAGATGGCCACCTTAAGACAATGTCTGGTATTATTAAAGTGATTTCGGTAATATATATTATTTAAAACGGAACCTAATATCTAACTCAAAGAATCAGTATATTTCATTTCCACCAATAGATTTATTTTTGAACAAAACTATTTTCGTGGCAATAAATCTCCCCTAGGCTTTTTTTTAAATATTTTCACCCAAAAAATCGTGCATTTTGATAAAAAGTTAGAAAAAAACTTCAAAATACTTTTTGACCAGCGAACTGTGGATTAGTTTGTAAAAAACTTACACACATTTGTGCATTGCATGACTGCGCAGAATCTATAACAAATTCAAAGCGTTCTGTTTAGTTTATAATTTGCGTTCTTTGCACCATTATAAAAAATACTTCCGAGCATGGCCTTACGAACTCAGTTTGTTTTAACCACGGCCGTAGAATCACATGTCTGACTGATTGATGCCATGGGTATAGAGTGGTGTTTTAATATTGTAGTGAATGGACATGAAGAAAGTTAGTGTCCAAGCAGCTAGGAACACTACAGGTACGACGATATTGAGCAAAATAACACCACTGTACTGGTGGCGTATCCCAGTCGTAAATGTGTCAACTCAATGACATTGGTTAATAGTCTAGTGTCCAGATCACTATTTCTAAAACCATGGCGTTAACGATACTTTCTTTTCGTACCAGGTTATGGTCTGGTCACTTTAATCTGAGCATTCCCCAACTATTTTAATATTAAAAAGATATATTTTATTTGATACCAATATGTTCAGATTTGAGATTGGGGGAATGTTTACACTGGATTTTGGTCCCAGGGAAGTTTTCAGGTCAAAAATATTAAACATAATTGCACGATGGCTGAAAGAAAAAATTAAGCAGTGCTCACTTTATCGTGAATAATCTATAGTAAAATTAATTTTTCTCAGAAAGATTAGAGAAATGTATTTTTTGGTAACATATTGTCGTCTCTTCTTCCGAAAAGTTATGGCTTTTAACTAAACTTAACCATTTGTCACAGAGAAAACTTGATAACTTTCTAGAAATGACTTGTTGCTTAATCTATGTGGAAGAAAGGTATGGAGGAGATATTATCTGCGTCTAGCTCCCACTAACTGGGACGGTACGATAACTATCGCAGGACGTAGGCAATATTCTAGAGTGCATATGTAGGGGATCCTTTGTCTGGAGGACAATAGCAAGGCCAGGCTCGGGCGCAAGGCGTACATTTCGCTGTTGCAAGCCAGAAGGGTATGAGCAACGTGGCCGGGGTCGATACTACTCCCTAAATGCCAGTTCAGGACGTGTCGGAATGAACCCTACTTCGTCACTCCGTGAATACTCATCGTCGATAAACGTTTTATGATGCAGGTGTTTCGGAGATTTTAACACTATAACGGCGCCTCAACACGGATGCTACTGTAGGTGGCGGTGATTTACGACTCGTGAATCGACTAGTAATTTCTTAACAAGAGATTTTTCTTTTGTATGTGTGACAACTGTGGGTAAATATGAGTGAAATGTCATGTGGATATTGTTTAGAATAAATAGAGAGTAAATTTATTTACTTAGTTACTTTATATTGTAACCCTAAGTAATTTTTTTAACTCCAATTTCTTACGTTTGACGTTTTGATCCTTATACAGAATATCATATTAACAATAAGATATTCACGAAAATATCGTGAAAATTTAAGAAGTTCTCTTTTAATAATATTATGCAAATTAATCTTCCATTTTTTTCTCACTGTGGAGGTATTTAAACATTTTCCTCTCCCCTCTCTCTTAAATCGTATGGAATCTAGAAACGAGAATTTATATATACCGTAAAAAGAGCTGACCTTGGGTCATTACAAAAGTTATCTCTCTTGTAGCTCTAAATGAGGAAAGAATAAAGAAATTTACTTGCGATAATTTCCATTTACATTAAATATCTACATATCGTTTAATTAATATTTATGGTAGAATAATAAACGACAAATTATTTTTATAACAAAAACAAATATATCCGGGAGTAAATTATTTGGTAATACGTGACCTTTCATTGCATGTTTGTCTTTACGCCAGTAAGACACGATTCACTTACCGAGATCCTGTAGCCCTATTTGTTTGTCAGAATGTAAACAACTGCGTGCTTTGTTGGCCCAGATGAGGCTTTATTTTTCTCTTCTGTTCTGCAGGGGCGAACGGAAAACGAGAGAAAGAGATGGGGAGGATTGTCATTCTGGAGAGCGAATTGGGAGCCATGGGACTTATCCGGCTTACTGGGCTTGGTCCTTCCAGGAAACAGAGAGGACACGAGGGACCAGGAGTGGGTTCCACAGCAGTAGAAGTACGCACAGGCACTCTGTTCTCCAATGCGGAGTACAACACATGTGAAGTTTGCCTCGGCAAACTATGTGAACTGTCATATTAATGTGGTAAGGTGGTCAGCTGGGTTAACGTATTCTGCGCATTCGAGGTCTAGAAGTACGGAGGTGATACGGACGAGACAACATGGGTACTGCGCATCACCGTAGCCTCTAGGCGCAAGTCGCTGAACTGACATCAACGCCAACTCGCCTATATGAGACCTTCGGTGGTGACCCCATTGTTTTATAACGCAATTTTGACTGTGATGGTGTAATTGTGTATTATATACGCCTTTTAAAGACTATGCGCCAAGATTTACGTACCTAAAAAGATCGCAAAACCTCCCATTTTCTACCGCTAGAAAATAAGCTTTAGTAAGTAGTGGTGAACTTTAAATGGATAAACACACGCGTGACGTTATTTAAATGCTATTCCTGCCGCACACGGTACAATATTCCTAACAATATTGTATACTAGGAGTTGTACTTGCTCGGCTACTACCTTGTCTACTCAAAACCTAGCCTGCTACTGGCAGCCCTGCGAGCTCAGGTACTGGATTCGCCTAATTGCCGGCGTCCTATTTTTGTTGCAAGCTGCACTACAATATTTAAGCATCGGCCAATCAGAATTCATCAAAACAACAACACTAGAAGTTTTGGCGCACGCGGGTATTGGGAAACATAAACATGGAGGGAAAGAATTGGACAAAAGAGCAGTTTAAATTTTAGGCGCAATTTTTCGGAAACATGGAAGGAAAGACCAACTGACTGCACAACAAAAACAAAAGGACAGCAATAATAATTTCGGAAGTCGGCAAAATATTTACAAACACAAGGCATGGCCACAATCTTCCTCATCAAGTTCTTCCAAAAACATAACAAGGGTGCCACGATTCCGATTCCATCGTAACAGCCCTTTTCTTGCCCACAAAGCTCATTTTTTAAATTCCTTTGGGCATTTGAAGAAATGAGAAGTGTCACTGCGGCAAGTTTTTGTTGCTTGGACAGACTCATGTTGTGGAGAAAATTCTCTTTACAAAACAAGCAAGCCAGCCAATATCGTGTGCAGCAGCACCTAGTGTATCGACTTGTAACCTACCCAGTAAAGAAACTAGTAAACATTCTAGTAAGCGAACTAGTAGGGAATATTGTATCGTGTGCGGCGGGCTTAAGTAATCACTCATGTGCTGTGAGCAGTTCTGAATAATGTTGTAACGGTCGAAACTCTGAACACAGCTCAGCGGCCTGAGCTGGCGGCCATCTTAAAGAAACAAGAATGCATTATGTTCGAAGATACAAACTAGTTCAGTGCTCGACATCACCAGGGCATCACATTTTGACTTGGAAAATCCATATTCGCGTCTCGATTGTAAGTCAGGCTAATACTTTGAGGTAAAATCTACGGTTCGTGTTTGAAACCACATACATCCCCGTCTGGCCTGCATACATTACAGCAGAGTTTCCTACATAACGAAATCCTGTTAATTTATTAGAGTATACTGAAAACCTGCAACCACAGAATTACCAGGCAAACACTCCAACCACTGTACCACATTAACAGCATGGTGTTTAATCGAGTTTCATACAGTGGTAAGAGGCTGACATATGTTTCAGTACGCTAATGTTACAGAATGTCATCATTTCCGTTATAAGAATAAGATTTGAATCTTTATGGATACATAACTTTAAAGTTACTTGCCCACTGACGAAAACGAAGATTAGAGGTGGGATTTTTTCCATATTGGGCAAGTTCTATGTTGTTACATACGTGGCCGCCCACTGCAGGATAGGCGAAGCTAGGAGAATAGAAGATGTGCTTGCCGCGCGAATAGTCTGAAGCAACTAAAACCATGTCCGAAACGAACTTATTACCTTTTTAGGCTTTGAGAATACAGGGTGGATAGATTAAATCGTAATAAAACAACGCTGCGTGCGGCAAAGTTTGAAACTAGATACTTATTGGCATTTCGATGTTGTTCTGTTTATTTTTCACTGATGAATATATATTAATTATTTATCGTAGTGTAGCGTATTGGTTACGGTACTTAGCTACTATTTTTAAGGATCCGAGTTCAAAACCCACGTACGTCATATATTTTTAAATAATGCTTGTGATACTTACTTTGTATAAGTTGTCATCATGTTTTGCTTTCTCTATGAGACTCAACCAAGGCTAACTTGCTCAAAATTTAATTAATATTTATACCAATGCATGCAGGGAAAGACATTACATTAAGTTTAATATCCATTACCTAAATCAATCACAGAATATCAGGGAAAATTTAATAGTGGATTCGTTTACAGAAAAGGAAAGAAAATTGCTCAAAACATTTAAGTGAAATAATGCTAAAAAAAAAAAAAAATAATACTGTAATACAAGAGAAAATGAAATTTAATAGTTTGTGGCTGTCAACAAGATTGAAGGATATTAACGCTCAAAAGGAAACCATAAATTGTCCTGGATTTAAGAATCAAAATAGAGGAATTACCAACTAACTACCTCCGGCAGATGTACCGAGAACCATGCGACAAATATCGTATAAATTGTCTCTCCAAAACTATATCCTTTCGTTCTTGTATTGATGTGCAGGCTTGCTCTGTCGCTAAAGAAAGAAGTCACTGTACCGTGAACAATCTTCTACTGCAGCACTTAAGGTCCTCGTCGTCCGATCGTCCCAGTTCTCCATCACAAAGATAGACCTCTGAATTTCGAACTATCCTGGTCGTGGGTATAAAATCGAGCCTTTCTAGGCTCGCGATGTAGCATAGCTAGTCTTCGCCGTGTCCATTCCATAACTTTTCTTCTAAAAAGTTCCTACCACATAATACTCCAAAGCACTCACAACAAAATCTCCTAGCTAACCGTCTGCACTTACAATCGATACTAGGTGGTTTCCAAACAAAAATTATATAGAGAAAATGTCAACAGCCATATTAGATTTAAATAAAATTATTTACGTTATTTAGTAACAAGATATTAACATAACATAAGAACAATAGCGAGGTATTCAAAGTTAAAGTTAAAATTACACCTGTAATATAGGCAAGTACACTGGATATATTACATGCTTTTAGATAGTTTTACAAGCGTCTGATACAAAAATGTTTTTATTTTTTTATTTTTCTAAGCCATCTATTTTCCATTTTCGCAACCATATTAATACGATGTCTAAAATGGCACATTTGCGCGAAGGAAACAGCAATTTAAACTGAATGCGAATATCGAAAGTGATTTTTTTATGTTATCTAGTAGGATAGTGTATCTACATTAAAATAATAGGTCATATATGGTTAAGCTTGCATTTAGGCAAAATGTGTTTATTTTGTGCGTGTTCAATCACTCGTTACTTCACATATTAGCCTACGTAATGAATACGTAAATTTACCACTAATGACGTATTCATTACTATTTATAGTATAACAGTACGCTTATGCTATACTGTTATAAAACATAAATAACAATTTTTAGGTACGCTAAACCAAAACCACACAACAGACCAGAAGTATTATTTGCTGTATAAATTTATGTATTGCACATGAACTTAACAGCCGCAATGAAATACAAAATACTATTGATTATACAATATATTAAATTTAGATAACGAATCAACGGTTCCATGCAAAATCTGAGAAACAATATTATACTAACACGAATGGTTATTGAACTCACTTAAGTTTTCCAATATCAGCCCAGAGAGTAACCATTGCATAATCGTGGCCGACACTTGGTGTGGTTCAGTTGTAATGCAAATAAATGGGTATTAAATAATTAAATATAGTAATGGTTTACGCCAGTAAACAGGTTTATTTAATGTATTATTGCATATTACAGTGCTCGGATATTGCTCTGATATTGTTCGATATAGCAATGTGCGTAACACTAAACTTTATAAAGCCTCCGACTCGAATATCTTTTAAATATAACATTTGTTACATTTTATGATTAACTATATACGTATAACCAAACAAACCACCGTAACAGACTTAAAAATTGTTTTTTATTGACCAAGCGTAGTCTGGCATTCCGATGGAGTGCGACAGCAGTCAGCTAGCTTGCCAAGGCTCCGTGGGCTTGTGACATCACTGCACGTTTCCGCGGGTATTTTAATTAAAACGCTAACTTTAATTAGCTGTAGTTACCTCAAATCGACTTCAAATTAAAATATTTCAACACACATCGATTTATTTTTATATGCACGTAGTGTGGATGTTCTCATTGAAATTCACTTGAGGGGTCCATTGGATGGCATTAAGCAGAAATAAACCAACCCACAGTTAACTGGAACTGAGTTACTCAACTTCAAAGTTTTCTGTGTGTATCTAAACCTTGTGTTAACCATTTTTCCGGGCTCTTATTTTTCGTCAAATGTTGTGCTTTAGTACTTCTTCTTTTTCTAAAGCCCAGTACACACTATCCTTAATTCTCTTCTTAATTACTTACTTAATTCTGTTTATAAATTTCGATTGCGATTTCATACCAGAATTATGTAGCAAAACTTCTGTGTTGTGTACACGCTATCTTTGTTTACTAACATGTTTCAGTAAATAAAAAATAAAAATATATTCGTGATGTTGGTTGCAGTATTACATAAAGTGTAATTGTAAAATTCCCGAACAATATTTCACAATACAAGACGTATGTGTAATTGCCAAATAAGTGAAACAATCTCGTATTATTTAGGTTTTGTAAACTTCGATGGTCTTTTGTTCAGTAGGAAACCACAATTTTATTTCTATTCAATTGCTATTGGCAACCCTACTTGTGTACTTCGCAGGTACGGTGGCTGAAACTATGCATTGCGCATGCGCGTGAACATACACTGCGATGAAAAATAGGACAGGCTCTATCTGTGAAATTCAGTACAGAATTCTGTGTAGAACTAGCGTAGTTGCGGTACCCACTGTCGCAGTGCTACTTGTAATGAATTTGATACGGAATTCTATACTGAATTATGGCTAGTGTGTACCGGGCTTAAGACGTACTTCGGACCTTCTTCTTCTCCGTGGTATGATTATCTCCAAATTGATTAATTTGTGGGTTGTTTCTTTCCTGCTTAATGTTGTCCAATTAGGATTGACACAGTCAAAAAGGGATTAACCAAAAAACGAAAGAAATCGTCGGAAGGGAATAAATACATTGCATTGAAGCCTGCAGCAAACAATCGACTTTTTCCGCGAATGATCACAATTACCTAGTCATATTTCGTTTTACAAAATATTTTGAATCATAATAATAAAAGTAGGTAACATATGAATAATTTCACAATATTTTTTAAATATTATAAAAAAACTCCCAGAGTAATTTTGTAGCCCTCTGTGATGCAAAAATATTACCATGTATGATCGTTAACGCAAAAATAATAGCAACACTATAGCAGAAACATTTATACAAATGACAAGAATTGTGCCATTTTTTAAAAAAATAATGCTCGCTCCAGCAAAAATTTCGAAATCATTGGTATGACTATGGAAGGTGTGCTAAAAGTTGGCGTAAAGATAAATCGCAAGAAGTAGAGGGACAAAATATACTACATGGTTAGTAAGGGCCTATATCATGTTTCTGATTGTACTTGAGAAAAATATGGCACTATGGTAGAATATTACTCTGGCGATTAGCAATTCTTGTGGTGTTCTTGGTTAAGTATAAATAGCAGTATTAGTTAGAATATTATTTCTGATGCCATGAAGCTGTATTAACGGAGATACTTTACGTAGTCGATTTCAGATACCTCCCATACTCTCCTCAGCTCCTAATAAACTTGTGATCTGCTGGGAGTGGGGATGCGCTGAGGAGCCACAGGTTTTTACGTCCGTGAAGGGAACGGTTAGGGCGCTGAGGAAGTTGCTCGGTTAATTGGATCTTGAAGGGCGAGCGAGGGTTCTCGGTAATCCTCTCCCAAGTTCGTCGGCAAGAGTGACTCTCGTCGCTGGATTCCCGCTGAGATAACAAGCTGCGTGTGGTATGAGCGGGATGGCATGCCTCGATGAACTCACATATGAGCTGCGTAATTTCAAGCTGCAATAGACTCGTGGCTTCTCGTGACTAGAGAGTATTCCCTACAGCCTGGCGTGAGTCTGGCTGGTTGCCGTTCGTACGTGATTTTAGCCCGTGTTAATTGGTCCGCAAAAGTGTTTCCGCTTCATAGATGTTTGATATATGTAGTAGAATTCTAATGTATTCTTGAATACCAAAAAATATGCAGATGAAAGAATTAGAGCTAGTATCTGCTAGCTGTTGTGTTTGCCTGCAACGGTTTCATTCGTTTGTAAAAACGTCAAAATTACTATATATTCACAAAATTTTATATCGATGGTAAAATACCAGAAACGAAACGCTAATGAGCGAGGATCGAAACCTGTTTTTTCCCTTCAATAACTCAGGTTCATTTGTTGTAAAATTAGGCAACAGAACATATTTATAATAAATAAGTTGGGTGATTGAATGTTGTATAGCTTCTGGCTAGCTGTAATTTTCATGAATCGCTTATACTGAGACCAACAATAACCTGAGCATATACGGTTTGACATATAACTAATTTGAAGCTACGTCGTAGTTTTTTAAAATTCTATGGACATGTCACTTCACAGATAAATATGATTTCGAGAACATGTTCTGGCATTTTATAGTTAACGAAATAAATCACTTAAATATGGTAGTCGGACTGCAAAACGTACCGACGGGCATTTTAAAACCAGCAGATCATTCTATGTATTAAAGTAATCAAATAGAAAGCAACATATGTTACGACTATTTGTCAATGATTTTAAGATAGCCTATAAAGAAGTGAACCGAAACTTAGTCTTAAAACACAGGTATGTTATAATCGATGGACTTTAACTCGTATATCAAGTATTGTACACAGTCTATTAAAGTTACTGTAACAACGCTTCAAAAGAACGCATTAAACAGCCACACTGTATAATTAGACTATATCGTAATTTTGAAAGTAAGTCATATCTTATTACCATAAAGCACAATGAACTGTAACTGTATTTTAAACTAAACTGCAACTGTGCTATCTATATTTACCGTAACAGTAAGTGTTTAAAAGTGCAGCCCTGAAACAACTAAAAATTGGTCGTGATCTTGTTACAGTTCTAGTGAGCACAAAAATCGATAGGCCGTGCTTTCACAGTCCCAACACATACTGAGTGTCGGGATCTAGCCAGCTTTTGCCCTTTTGCTCCTCGCGAGATTTCTGTCCTCGCTGAGCTAGCCTTAGGACACCTGTGTTATCATTCGACAGATGTACCGCCCCAGTCAAACTCCCCGCCTGGCAGTGTCCTTGGACCGGATCACGCGGGGGTATGTGCAACCCGGGTGCGCGCCGCGACGACGCCGAGGGGCCCCGAGTTACCTTGAGCGCTTGGAACAAGAGCATCTTTACGCATTAAAATAAGAGCGAATCAAACTTTTCGAACTATCTCAAACTTAAGTTTGTCATGATGATGTCCGAATCGTAGAAAGCGCATAGAGTTTCATGCAAAACTTCTAAAGTTCAGATTGAATAAATATAAATAAACAATTAAAAGATGTAAAATGAAAATCGTAAATGGGCAAAACAATGTTTTTTTTTTTTTTTTTTAAAGAACCGCAATGAACACGTTTACATTTATTCGTTTCTAGTTTGTACATTAAATTTTCAACTACTGAAATTATGCAGGTAGTATTTTACTTCTAACCAGCAATTGCACGAACGTGTTATCTCACCGAGTACGATATTTACCAGAAAAAAACGTTCGTAAGAGTGCCCCGAAATTTGAGACATTGCTAAAAGAACATACGTCAATAAAATTTTTTTATAAATTTGGTAGAATCAACTGAAACATGTAAACAAAAATTAGCATTCAAAATAATTGACTAAGAACAGCAGTGTTTGTCTTGTAAACCCGAGAACACTAAATGACGTATAAAAATAAATATTAATTAATACAATTTTAAGTCAAAATCATGACTAAAATAATACGACTCTTCAATTAGTTCGAAATGTACACAATTTTGGAATACATCAAAGAATGCGCACGGTTTTAATGACAGAAACTGCCTCTCGTTTAGACTGTGGAGATTGTCAACAATACATAAAGGCCAGTAAAAATAAAAAAAAAAATAAAAACAGTCTGTGGGAGGAAAATAAATTGAAAATTTTGATAAAATTTATGGATTAAAAATTTAAAAATCTAGTTTGTAGCTATAAACGGCAATCGTGTCGCATACTCTACTACTATTACAAGTCATGGTCATTTGTATTTACAAACTGTTTAGGGCTCAGATAGTATGCCAGTGCTTATGGACAACTAAAGTACAGTGCTAGATTCCCTAATAGACTGGGAATATATTGCTGTATTCACTCATAAGCATAATATGTCGTGCTAGTGGAAACGCGTCTGCAAAATAATAAAATTGCATTGAGTACTATTGCTGTAAATGGTTAACACGTTAACCTTGGCTTGGTTTATGTTTACAGATAATCTGCGCGCGAGCAAAGTAAAATCGCGGAAATTTTTATTTTTATTTCAGTAATGATACTGTACATAGTAAATGTAGCGTGAAAATAAGATTACATGAGCTCGTCATATTTTCCTGATTGTTACATTATTCTACTTGAACAAGAATACTGAGGGCGTAAAATTTAAGCAGACTGTGCATATTATATATTTTGTGTATAATTATGTACTAGGGTCAATACATGGTTTATCGTACACAATACGAATATATATATATATATATATATATATATATATATATATATATATATATATAAGAAAGTCGTGTTAGTTACACTGTTTATAACTCAAGAACGGCTGAACTGATTTGGCTGAAAATTGGTGGGGAGGTAGCTTAGAACCAGGATAAGAACATAGGATACTTTTTATCCCGTTCGACCGCGTTCCCGTGTGACGTCAAAGAGAATACAAGTCACTATAAAATGTGGTATAACAAAAACGCATGTGACATGGAATAACAAAACGCAAATGACAGCTAAACATAATTTTGTCTATGGATAAGTATGTTTGAAAATTTGATAACTATAAATTCCGTCAGAAATTAATAATCAGTAATAATCAGTAATTTGTATTCTCTTTGAATCATCATTGACAATGCCGCGACCAAGACGATCGAATCTTTCCCGACAAAGCATGTTCACGGGTAGGAAGACCATCTGCGTTGTTTGTTGTTGCGCCTGATAATAAAACAAATGAAGAGTGCAACCTATGCACCAAAATACATGAAGAAATAAAGAATCATTAAAATACTTAATCCAAAATCTGCTTACTTATTGCCTCTAAGGCGGAACAGAGTTCGCAGGGCCAGCTAGTGATAAATAAAATTACACAAAAATTCTATAGCGACGCAGTTTCCGCCGATGCGATTTATATCGCGCTGCTCAAATGTGTTCCAATGTTTCTTCATAAATGCAGAACGTCAGAAATTGCTTACATCAGACAGACTAGAACTTACACTAGGAATCCAAGAAAATAAAGCTAGAAACTATTTTGATAGTGGCCAGTTTTATTTTAATTAACAGCTGTTATGCTACATGTATGGCGATTGTTCATGGTTTTTCTAATCACATTGCTTTTTCTAGTATAGTCCGAGTATATTTTCTCATTTAACGAAAATAGTTGCTGCAGTAAAATCTAACAAAAAATTTAGTAGGCAGCTTTTTTTTGGTTCGTGTAATTTTTTATTCATTACGAACTTGTTTGGTATAAATCAAAGTCGATATCACGTTTTTGCATTTAGTATAATTTAAAACTAATGACTCGTGTATATGTTCTAAAAGTATTCTAATATGCGTGCAACGCACGATAAATGTTTTTCATAGGAAATGCTTCAGGTTGAAAATATTTTCTTGCAAGTCCGTGTTTTTTTCCCCAACGAGATGCGTAAAATATTTCTCGCAGGGGTTCGTGAACGAGAATGTATTAAATAAGGTAAAATAAGGATTTAGTGGACTACGAGAAGGAAAGCGTGAAAGAAGGGCTGGGTAGAGCAAAAAAGGGTAGTCGCTTGTCGGTGGTGTAGATGGAGACTGAGAGGAAATAACAGCCAACACTGGAACACACTTTTCTTTTTTCGCACTCTGGGGAAGAACGAAGACGAATTGTTTTCTGGGATTCTCAGTTTTACATTAATCTGGTAGAATTTCCAACTTGATGAAGAATTACCCAGAGAGTTTCTAAGAAGAGAGAATTTATTGGAATGAGAAAAAAGTTGAAGTGAGCACGATGAACCCGCGCGATGGGAATGGGATGCGAATAAGGTACTTGACTTTCTCTCAAGGGGTTCAGAGTTCCTTCTCCTCGATGGTACAGTTTTGCGAGGTTCGCTCATCGTATATAATTTTACTTAGTATTCGTAGAAAACCCCTCCCCTAACCCCCTCTTTTTTTAACTCAGACAATCTTGCCTTCCTTGTGCTGCATTTTGGAGAGTTTAAATTTTAAATGTACTTGATAAATTTATGAAAATATATTTGATAAGCAGCGAGAAAACAAAACAATTTTTTCAATGTCGCCTTTCTTGTTACAGCTGTATGCTGGATATTCAGCAATCATATTGTCACCAAATACATTTCGTCATATTGGTGACCGATTTTAGTAATTTTTCAGGAACAGGCTTCCGCGTGAGAATAGTTGAAATATTTGTACTGGCATAAAATATTTGAGCGACAAAATACAATACGCAACAGATGTGATAATCTGGAAATAAGTTTGCAATATTAAAATAATGCTAAGAAATACTGTGTAAATCACAATAACAATAGTATGGTTGCGAAGTGGTATGAACTAAAGTAAAATTTTTATGAAAACTTCTTGACAGAAAACTACTGCAAGATATTGTTTCTCTGGTTGCGTTGCATGTCATCGTGAGAACACTTCTGTGCTTGCCGGTTCGGACTCCCCTACGGAGTTATACTGCAGAGGGGAAAGTAGTTTCTGCCACACTACAATGTCTTGGTCTGCAATAAGATCCGACTGCATCCGTCGGAACATGGTACCACTGGAACGTTGAGTTGACAAAGGAGAAATGTTCATTTCCTCCGCGGACAGCACAAGCACCAGTTTCTGTGACTCGACAGTAAGAGTGTCTTGCGTGCTAGGGAAGCTACCGCAGTTTGCAAACTTGCTTGTTCTTCGTTGTACGGAGGAGCTAGGGAAGCTGGGGCTGGGTTGAGGGGAAAGATTTAATTTCCTGCCGCGGCAAGCGACGAAGAAACTGTTCTGGCTACCGGAACATCCTACGCTCTCTGCGCCGCCGTGCGTCCACTCGTAGTAATAATCGAAGTAGAATCTCTTCACAAAGTCACCAAAGCGTTGCGACCATTGTGAGAAGAGAGAGGCCCTTTCTTGATGATACCTTAGTTCTCTGTTATCGTGCACATTTAAGTCCAGTTAAGGTTAATTATACTACATGTTAGGAAGCTAATCCAATTTATTACGAACTAGTTTGGAAAGAACATATTCTGTGCTGATCGACAATGGTGCTATTTCACGCTAGCGCTTATGAAGAGAATTTCGAATGTAAAACCAAACGTTGTTAACGGACAAAGTTTTCTCAGCAAACAACAGTTTAAAATAATCCCCTTAACGATTCGGCGAAAATTATCAAATAACACTGAGCTATGCAACCTGCAATACAAATTAACCGTAGCCCTGTACACTGCGAAGACATATTATTTGTATCACAAGAAAAAGTAACGAACATGCTGATGTGAGTCCTCTGTGTAGAGTGTTGTGAGTTTTTCAGATGTCTTGTTGTGTGTCATTCAGTAATATTATTGTAAGTATAAAGTGAGTTGTGTAAGTTGGTAACATGTATGTGAGTAAGTTGGCAACATGTATCGTGTAGGCTTATTGGCAATAAACGAGCCAATGTTACAATGGAATTGACCGAGTACGTTTGCTCATTCACGGCCCAACTGACACATCACGTGCAAAAAATACAAAAATTATCTTTCCACTCGCGGGTTAACTCACGTTTAAAAAAATACTACCTACTACTTTCATTTACTAGAATTGTCTAGCATATGCCTAAAATATTTTTTATTAAAATTATACATTTTACTAGCAGTCAATAAATTTGTATTATAATAACAATTTACTAGCAGTAACATCAGCTCTTACGTGGAACCTAACTTTATTCCGGAGAAGAATAGGAAAAGAGAGAGAATGTGAGAGATAGAGAGATGGGTCGAATGAAAAAAGTAAAGAGTCCCATGATAAATGGTAACATATTCGAAGATTTGATGAACACATTTACCTCGTCAGCTTTGATTGTTCTAGGCACTACGCGATGCGTTTGTTGTAAATGTCGAGTGATTAGCGCGGTAATTATCCCCATCACTCCATCGCTCTCCCGAACATTTTCGAGGGTCCAGTTCAGAGACTAATATCTTCCCTTTTGTGTCACGGTGCTCTCATCCGAGACAATAACGGATGTTGTTGCACAGTGAGGATGGGATTTTTCCTAAATCCAAAATCTAAACTCTAACAACAATATCTGAAAAAATACATGCAAATATCGGTACATTTTCACCGATGTTTTAAATGTGTGTGTGTGTGTATACACACGAAGACGCTGTTGGCGTTTATTATACGAATTACCGGTAGTTGTTTAATTGGATAAGTAGTTTAGGTTTTGCAATATTTTTTAAAGGAATTTAAAAAAAACTGTTTCCTGATTTAGGCTATTCGAAAAATTAACTTATTTATGTCAACTGAGCAATTTACGTTCTATATATTCGCGATGTTTTTAAGTAATGTAAAAGTATTTAACTGTTTTAGCAATGAAACAAGTCGATGTTTACTTCAAATTTGAAAATAGATAAATTACCTAACTGTTGTTTATCAGGTTAAACTATAGGCATCATTAAATCCATTTCCCGTTTATTCAGTGTTATGTAATATTTTTACCATCTACTTTAAGTATGTGAAAAAAAATTTTGCGTAATCATACACAAGGAACAAATCACAGCAGGACATGTATCACTGACTGCAAAGTCTATGGCGTTTAGTAATTAAAATTTGACAACTTTCTGCAACTGTACAACACGTGAAATTTATTTCACAGCAAAAAACAGAATTCATCTGTTTTCATAGACGTTTTTAAGTACCGTACTATACGAGTGTTAATAGCGCGGTGCTGATGACGCTGAAAACTGGACTTTATGCACTGAGAAAATTAGTTTGTTGGTGCGAACAAAATTTGTTTGAATCAACCAAATCATCTGTTTGTATAGGGGCAATTTATATTGCTCATACCAAATTACTTTGTTCCCTTGATTTGTTTGAGACAAATGGCTATATTTCGTTAGCAGTACTAAATATTTAGTTGGTGATAAAATATTTTGTTGGACATATGAAATGCACATGCAGTATTTTAAGAACTACAAAAAAATATATATTTTATAAACTTAAATTTAGGAATTTTTAAGACCTAAAAAAAAAATACATGAGGATAGACCGGGATTTGATCCAATTAACACTTGACTTACCTCTTTCCATTCATGACCTAACCAACTTTTTTTTATGTTTGGTGCAGTGGCGAGGCGGAAGTTTCCGCATTATCACTGCACCAAACATTCCCCCCTTTAATGTGAGTTTATTTGAGTAACCCCAATAACTTTCGTGAGACAGTTCTTATAGAGACAATCTTGGAGACCATTTGGACGAACACAAATTAACACACAGCGAATCGAACCCAGAACCCCTCGCACCAAAGTCAGCCGCTCAACCAACTGAGCCACGGGGGGTCCATCTGACCTACGAGTGCTTCTGTGGCGCAGAGATTGTTATTTGTATAGGAATAGTTAATATCATATGACGTTTGTACTGCTTTATTTTCAAACATGTTTGTCTTCCGTCTGCGACAAGTTAAACGATGTCAAATAATATTATTAAAATTATCGCCGTCCATCGCAGTACAAAGAACGAGACATGAAGCTGCTGTGTTTTTCAATTTTATAGCATTTTCTTTTGTGATCAATCGAATTAGTCATTTTGAAACTGTTATAGCTAAAATTAAGATACTTTAGTTATGCAGATTAACAGTTTAGCTGCCATACTTGTCGCACAAGCTTATATTTTGAAAATTGAGGTGTACAGTGTTCGCCATCTTATCGCTCACGCACACCAGGCTGCCACCTTCCGCAAGTTAACCAAATGGATTTAGTTTCGCCAACAAAATCATTTAGTTGATCGAAAAAAAAATGTTGGTTCAAAGCAGATGACTTATAACTAACAATATTATTTTGTTGACAAGTTGCAACGAGTTGTTTGTTTACACAAAATATTTATTTTACGCCCTATAACAACCAAATATATGTTTGGCACAAGTAAAGTGCGTTTAAATAAATAATTTCGTCAAGGAGAATAATTAAATTATTTTGGAGGACTCGATGCTTGGTCTTGCCAACAAAATATTGTTTAGCTGAAGCAAAAATCACCCAAACAAATATATTTAGTATAATGAAACAATTCTTTCTCTAAGTGTGTCGAAAACTATGTAGGTAGCTAAAATCATAGCGTTGGTAACGAGTTGCTAGCGTTGAGTCTTATTATTAAAAACTTCGTTTTTTGGAGAGATGCTATCGCCACTTACTTCGTACCTACTACAAACACTATGCAAGTTGGCTGTGTAGGTATAATACACATTCTGGAAACTTAAGGAAACTGTAATGATACAAATGGCTTTGTGGTGGAGGCGGAGGGGCGAAGGATACACCAAGAGCTTTGAACATTTACCACGTGCTGCTTTACCGACTTCATCCCAGGACTTTGCCTCAGGAGGATCCGGATTTGACTCCCGGATACGGCCATCGCGATTTCTGTTTTTCGAGGTTTGCCGAAACCGCTCCAGGTGAATGCTGGAAATTATTTCTTAACAGAAAACATGGCCGGCTACTTTTCTAGTTCATGTCCTTGTGTAAAGTTGCCTCTAACCAAATCGCAGCCGATGAGACGTCATCTAATAAAAAAAATGCACTTTGCTGTAGTCCTTTGATTTCGGCGTCATAAACAGGTGGCTGTTTCTCTGTTACACATAGATAAACTTTCCCGTGTCAACATACGTATATTAAACTAGAGCAGTTTGTAAATACAATGACAATAATTTAAAATATAAGGCACATATTGTAGGTTTTTTATTGGGCGTTTTAGGTGCCCTCGAACAGCACAAGGCCTTGGTAGAGGAACACGGAGGGAGGGAGGGGGGAGCGAGGTTAGTAGTCGTCCACGGCGTATATTAAGGAACCATCCCAGCATTCGTCTGAAGTGATCTCGGAAAACCCTGGAACACCAAAATCAGGATGGCCGGAGCCGGGGATCGAACCCGAGTCCTCCCGAATACGAGGCAAGTCCCGAATGCGAGGCAAGTTATCGTTGCATAAATTACTTACCATACACACACCACAGATATTTTCGACAATTGTGGTACGAGCAAGCGCATGGGTCGCGTTACGATTGAGTCGACAGCTACAAACGCCAGGTATATGCGGGCGGACTCGCAGGAGTTGAGAGCGCTCGTGTTGTTGGCACCAGTGTACTTATATTGCTCTGCAGTTAAGACTATTTCTACTACAGGTTAGAAAGATCTATGTTTTTCAAATTTGGCACATGGACAATTTCTGCCGCTTGAGCGCTGGTATCAGTTAGATGTGTAATCTGACCAATCAGAGAGCTTTCATGAATCATAAGTTGCATGTAGTTTATAATTTAAAATGCGAAATCGGTTTGTTTTCTCTTTAAAATTCAATCGACATTTCTGTTACCCAAGCCTATTTAAATTAAATTCTACTACAGTTTCGTATTTTACTACACACGTCAGCTAATGCAGCGAAACTAGCGGCAGAACTTTTCTCTGTGCCTAACTGTGCCATAAAAAGCTTATTTTCTTGCTAACCTGCAGTAGAATTAATCTTACTCCAGTCAACCTGTGCAACGTTGAAAATTCGTCATTTTTAGCGCCCATATAGTATACCCATGTGTATTAAGTTGGTTTGAATATTAAAGATAAAAAATACGATATAATGTGAGCAACATGCAGTCAAAAGTATAACTTACATCTTACGGGGATACATGAAAAAATGTACGATTTAATTGCATATAATATTTGATCACCACTTATTGAGATAATAAAAAAACATATTTAGTTATTCAATAATAAACTTAAAAATAAATAAATAAAGGACGATGTCAACTTTGTCACCCAATCACGTGTGTGATTAAAAAAAAATTAAAATTATTTTTAGATATTTACACAGGCAATTTTTGGAACGCAGAAACATAGCGATATCTCATTTGATTAAATAGCTATTGATAATAATGAGCAATTATGTTTTGTCAGTTAAATAAATACGTATGATGACAAAACTAGGAAACTAACAAACAGTTGCACGTTAACGTGATAACATGTGTGATATACAATGCGAACACGCATGGACACAATATTTCCTTCGACAGCAGTATACTAACAGGACTGAACAATGATTATTAAGCCCCATTCCCCGGTATTATTCGGATTCTGAGCACCAAAGTTACGTAGTTCGGTGACCACTAAATCACCTTCCCTCGTCTATAGCCTTTCCATGGTTAAACAGATACTACTTGATGTATGGTACTCTAATTGCTCTTGTACGAAGTTAGGTAAAGCTTGGTTAACGAGCAAATATTATATCCGCTATAAGAGGCGGCACGTAAGATTCCATTCACTACACAAGCTAGCGAACGATCTAGCACCATAGGTAGAGGTGTAAATAAGTGCTCGATAAATTAATTTGTCAATTAAGACTAAATAGCGTATGTTTTACACAAACTACGAGTTTTCTTATACCACTTCATTGTTACGTTAAAAATGAACATTGTGAAATTTATTAATACGTTTTGAAGCTCTGAAGATGAATACGTTATTTAAATGAAACTATTAATACATAAACTGTCACTGATTCTTTACAAAAATAATAAAAAGTATTCGTTTAAAGTGATTATATCTGCGGATATTCAAGCTGACACCTTAAAAAATTCTTGGAGCGAATTGTATGCTGCGATACCATTGCTGACGATTCAAACGTATGCAACTAAGATTTTTTTATAAACGCTTTAATTAATTTTAAAAATGTATAAAAAAGTATCTGTAATGTAACTTTCCGCTGAGTGAGCTGTTTAAATACTAGAGAAAATATTGAAACGGCATTTGTAACTGACGTTTCAATATTATTTTATTTTGCCATAGTTAAAGCTAATTAAATAAATAAGAAAATAATGGACGTCATCCACCATGAACGAAACTGAAATGTCATTTTTTGGTTTGTCATTTGGTATCAGATGACCATAAGTGAGCGTTCTACGCTATGGAACTGTGGTGCGGATGACCCGTTAAGAAAACTGGGAACTGTGACTGATACTATCCATCCCGTAGTGGACTTAATCACACCATTCCAATCATGTATCGCATTGTGCAAGTGGCCGGTAGCCGAAGTACAAAGTCATATTTCGTTTTTTTCGGAAACAGGTAACGCAAATGCAGGCTGTACAAAATCAATATTTCACTACGCTCTTTATGTTGAAATTGCCATTACCGCATCCTGATTTTGGTAGTATATTTTACTTTCTCGTTTACAACCAGGGCATACTTTCAAGTAATCCATGTGTATTACAATATTGCAACGGTAAAGTCAATTATTAGGACTATATTAAAATTTGTTACTAGAACAGTATAATACCACTACAGTTTATCGTATGTGCTTAGTAAACAAACGCATGGTAAACTAGTTTTGATCCCCACTACACTACACCGAACGGCAAAGCCTCTTAAGTGGGTACATGTGAGAGGCCTGTGCCGACAAACCAAGCGGCATGACGATAGCGATCGTTCGGTTGGCGGTCTACATCAAAGAAAGTCTTGCCGATGCTAAGAGTGGTGGCCAGTAGACGTGCCGAGCAACGAGTTCTTGTTTCAGTACTAAACATTGAGTAGACGAATGCACAATGCATCACGTTGATACATCTATACCATTATCGCCCCGTATCATGAGACTGTACATTGCAGGAGTATAAATACCGTGACATGCGACATGAAGCGTTAGTGGAAATAGCAGTTTCATTGGAAACCTCAAAAGAGGAAATTGAACAAAAAATTAAAAACCTACTCAGCCATTTCGCAAGAGAGTGCAAAAAGGAAAATGACACTTGTAAGTTGTGCAGTAGAAGCGATAAGTATTGTAGAAGTAAACGGTTTGCGTACAGAGCACCATTCCTGAAGGGCAGGAACAAACTGCCATAAACCTACCAATATCATAATCATTATACATTTCCTATTCGATTTTGAGGTGTTTCTTGGTTTATATTTGAAATCCAAGGTCCAAAATCAATGATATTAAAATGGGATCCCCTTGAAAATATCGCCTTACCAACAAAGAAAAAAATACTCCAAATCCTTTTATAAATGACGGAGTTCTGAGGTAACAAACATAAAAACAATTAGAACCGAATTGATAACCTCCTTCTTTTTTAGTTAAGTCAGTTAAAAATAATACTGGCAACTCTTTATATAAACAATTTTTTACGAAGTGGGACTTTTAAGGCTCTTTACAATCCATCAGGGACTTTCGGTCCAGAATCTGCCAGATACAGGTGACACTGATCCAGGATTTTAGTGACAAGATACTTCTCATTGAGGTTTATGTAATATTCCAAAACTGGGACGGAGGAAAACAATTGCTGCTCAAGATGTGAGAATCGAATTTAAGTAGTATTTCAGTTCTCAGAGAGAGCATTGCCATTTAAAAGAACATATAACTAGCTACATGGCTAATTGTTCATTAGCACAAATGTGATGTAAAACTACATCAATTAAGGTAACTGTAGCCATTACATTAACAGAATTTGAAAAATTTTTTAAATATAATTGTAGATGTAAATGTCTAAAGGTTTCAATAAACTTACCTCTGTGTCTGAAGTCTCTGTTGGAGTTAATTGGACAATAAAACCCGTTTTTTGCCATTTTGAGAGGGCCGAAAATCAAGTTTCTAACAAGCATGCTGAATTTTTGTAAACATAGACGCACCGTTTTAAGTGTGTGTTCTTTTCGTAGATAAACTTAATTAGAATAAGTTAACGGTTTCACGTAAGAAAGAATACGTGTGACGCGCTGCAACGTCGTCCATGCGCAAAGTCGAGAAATACTCTTAAGAAATTCTTAGTTGCAATCAACGTTAAATTTAATTAAATTTGGTGTCTAACTACGCTACTTCGTTACACGCTTGTTAACCTTGGCTGGCACCGACACCAAAGATAACAATTATTGTAAATTATTTCCCTTAGTAAATTTATTGTATTTTAAGTACTTTAAAATAACGTAATTTTTTTTTTTTTTTACTTTTTAGTGTCTTATTTAAATAGATTTTTTGAAGTTGGTGTTATTTTTGTTAATTTTGTTTGTTACTGTAGCGAAGGTTTTCTGAGAATTTGGAAAACAGAAGAGCGTATTCCGAACGCTTCCTCAGAAACCCTGGGAGCACGATTTAACGTGTAGTTATATTGCTTGTTCTTTGGCACTTTCCCTTGCAGTCCTGGAAATGTAATTGTTTCATAATATTTACTAATAGTGGGTAGGCATAATCTCCAACGAAAACAAACGGAACAGCAATATACCGTCCTGGTAGAGCGCAGGCTGGTGGGAGATGCATTGTATTGTCTTGTAAACATTTCTTAAAATGTGTTCCATTAAAAACTCCACGCTCGGAATATCCTACCCTGTATACCTACAACTGTATATGTGAGATAGTATGCGTCAACGACCGCAAACAAAACAATACTGTAATAAGACTTATAATTTGTTATATCCTCTCTCTTTCTCTTAATGTAGTGTGGGGACCTATTATTACTGATTCAAAACACTGGCAGTTTATGTACTTCGATACTTCGGAACCCTGAACTTGTTCCGTCAGTCCTACGAGAGATGATATGCTATACAGCCTCGCACGAATATCGCACTCTTAGTGTCAGTCGCGGCAAGAATCAGTTTTATGTGTGGCTTCCCGAGAATCGACCCGCGTCCACTCTTCGTGAAGGTTGCCGCAGAAGCCTCTATATACGCGGCTTACTATAATCGGCCGCGGTGGCCCCGCAAGACGCGTTCACCCTTCGCAGAAGCTGCCACAGGAGTCCCCTTAACTTTCCCTTCGCGCCTACGTGGCGAACTCTCCAAGAACCACCCCCATTTAAACTTTCAGCCAATCGCGTCTCTCGTGGGTGACGACGACAACAAACCCTGCCATTCCTCCGTATCAATTTATTGCATCTTTTTTAAATTCACACACATTGACATTAATATCTCTTTGAACTTATTTACAAAATTTTATAAAATTCTGAGGACTAATTATAAAGTTAATATTAAATTGCACAGCAGGGGGGTGGGCGTAGCCACGCCTCTAGGTGCCCTAATTTTCAGCATCCTCCCCGCGTATCCCTCGTCGGCTCAAGGCTGTTTCACCCCATGTTTTCGCAACTTTCCCTCCCCTGCTGGGTTAAGCGTCAATCTGCTGTGACACAATGTCACAATCCTCTAGTCATACTGCGCCTCTCGCCAGTACTCAAAACTAACTTACAAATTAATTACTTTAAACTAAATTTTGCAATTGAGTCACATAAAACAAACAATCCTAATCACAATGCAATTTCAACTGGCTTTCTACAACTATTCTAACCTAATTTACAGTATTTACAATATATGTGTAATTTATTTACATTTAAAGGCTATATGCCGGTTACAAATTTTAAAAATCACTTCCACTGTTCATTTAAACTCTGACGTCACGACAGTTCCGCAGAAAAATAACGAAACAATTTACAATGTCAAGAACTGGGAAAGGAGTCAGCCATGGCCTTCGTTAAGGAACCGTCCCAGAATTTGCCTGGAGAGATTTCGGAAAACCATGGAAACCGAAATCAGGATGGCCGGAGCCGGGGATCGAACCCGGGCCCCCTCGAATGCGAACACAACGTGTTGCCGTTGCGCCGCCTCGTTCGGTGTAACCTCTTAAATCCTAACAAAAATACTTCAGAGCACATACTGAAAACAGAAACAATGTCGGGCGTACAGTATAAAAAAAGTTGAACTATTTTCAAATAAGAACAAACGACAAATCATTAACAGAATGAAATTTTAATTAAAAGTTTGTCTTAGCACGTTAATATATCTCACACATGAATGAATTAAAGAGGCCATAACTAGAGACAAACTCAGAGAGTAGGAGGTCTGCGGAGAGGAATTTTAGATAGGGACAGAGACAGAGAGACAGAGGGTGAGAGAGAGAAAGAGAGAGAGAAAGATACAGATTGAACGAGTTTTTTTAAAGAGAAGTGAATCGGTGCTGTCATGACTAGCCGAGAGTAAACATAAAGATTTTTTAAAGTTTTCGCCCATTTAATAAATTACATACCATAAAAATTTACGGAAAATTTTCTCAGGGTAATAGAGTATTATAGTAAAAAAACGCCGCAGGACGAGTGCATTCGAAGAAGAACGTTATTGTTGGACAGACAAAGTAAATACGTACGTAAAAATTAATTGGCAAACATTCCTGGTGTGCACCTGTTGCTGCATGGTTAATTTCCGCATCCTAGCCTGTGTTGTTGGTACAGAGAGGCCAGCTGTTCAGTTCTCAGAGTACCAAAGCCCTCGGCTGATATCGGTTAGGTTCGGTCTTGCTCGTTGTGTACTCACCGTCCACCCTGAGCACCCTCCCTTCCGGACCTGTCCAGTCAATATCCGGCGCTGACCGCGCGCGCAAATCCCGTGCAATTATTTAGCCCGTCGCCGCAGGAGAGGCTATTATCCGGGGTATCCCACCCCTCTTCCCAGAGTATTGTTCTCCTGTCTGTGGTCGCCAGTCGAGGGGTGGTAGGAGGACAAGGAGTTGCTGCTGCTGTAACGTCGTGTTCCATGTCCCGCGCCCCTGGGGAGGACAGAATAGACAGCAGGTGGCATATCACAAACGTGAGGCGTGAACATAGAACAGCTGCGTGCATAGATGCAAAGTCCCGATCTGCTCCAGTTTCAAAAGCTTGCTGAATGGCAAAATAGTTTCTGACTGTGTTTAAGAAAAATCATTGGCTCGGAGAATCCTTCAAGAAACCGTCGTTCGCATGTGCTATTTCTTTTTCGAAAACTTATCGGTATATATATATATATATATATATATATATATATATATATATATATATATATATATATATATATAGTGACATATATTAAAAAAAAAAAGAACGCGCAAAATCTTGAGAAAAATTGTTGGTCCAGTAATAGAAGAGCGTTATTTACTACAGTTAAGAAAAACCACAGAAAATATGTCTAACCCACATAGTTAAAAAATTCGTTCTTGTACAAGAAGAATCTTGCAAGCTAATGTCAAACATTTATCAGTTCAGGCATTAAAACAAGAATGTCGCAGGTCATTAGAGTGGTATAAATTTTACAAGTACCTGAGGGGGGTAGTAGGATACGTTTTTTATGAGCAGAATGTTCTATATGAAACAAAATAACATTTGAAAATTTTTACAAAATGTTTCGTACTTTTACAAAAAAAAATTGGAAATTGGTTGCCAAAAATTTATTTAGTCTCACTTCAAACAACTGTTGTAATATAAACAATAATTTCTTTGTAAATATACACAAATTATTTGTAAGTATATAAAGTTTCTGTAAATGTACAGAAATATTTGTATATTTCCACGTACTTCCTGTAAAGTTTACAATATTTCTGCAAACTTACAAAAATTTAATGGTATCTATAGTTTTCAAAGAATTTTTTTTTTCCGTTAGAAGTGCAAATTTCTTTTACTGTGTAGCAGTGGACATCAGAATAAGAATGTTAAAATTCTGTGAGCACGTCAGCAGACTGCCACCAACAAGACTTACCAACAAAATCTTGACATACATACAGTCAGTCAAGTCAACAACACCATGGGTCACACGAGTCAAAATCAGCTTAATGAAGGCACAGATAGACTCAACAGTACTACAGTATAGAAACAATGTAACACAAGTGTAAGATGTTGTCAGAGAACGAAGTTCCAAAGAAACCATGTAAACCAATTGGGTATAATCCTACTTAATAATAATGATAATAATTATTATGTATTTATCCACTTATGTACATTATTTTCAAAATTAATTAATGAATTCATAAAATCTGACAAATTCGAATAAATTTTGTGCCGATTTCCCGAGAAAAAAATTATAAATGTCAAACATAGTTAGGAATATCTGCTATAATTATCTTTAACAATAAAGTTGTATTGCCGCTTGATTTTTTTCGTAATAGAAACACAACGAGCGCGGTCAGGGCCTGTGGGCATGCGAGAATTAAGGCCGACATTAGCTCGCTCATAACTTGCCATGTCGCCTTTGAGCTGAACTGGTGCCTGTTTTACTGTCGAGAATTACTCTAAAACAGCGTGTAAAAACTCACAATATATCGCCAGACTCACTCACATATGAAAATTTTCGCTACAAATTTGTCCAAGAATGTACACCCAACAAAACATAAATGGCGTAGTTTTATACGCTTCCATCGTTACTGTACTAGACATCAAGTAATTGGTTTATTCCGGATATCGCGCGTTACGCTTTAAATAGGCTATGACAGGAAGTAAACAAAAAATTTTGTTCCATACTATTAACTGTAAAATAGTATTTTTTCTTGCTATTTCTTTTTGGGAATTGTAATAATATATTTTGTTGGTGGTTGCGAATCATTAGTAAAGAGTTGTTTTAATAAAATAAATTTCATATCAATGTCCATTATGGCATGTGTGAATTTTTTCCATCATGATTTGTTCTTCTCCCGGATCCTGGTCGAGTTTCAGTACTTTGATACAGTGTTGTATTGATCGGCTAATTAAATTATTTGCAATTTACGTCAAAGATAATAACCAATCAGGTATTAAATAGTCATCATAATGATCGTTTATTTTCCCTTCACAACCTCCGTGACTAAATCGCTCATATGTATTGACGATTTAATTTACTGATAGATTAGCTAACAAAGTCAGGCAAGAAAGATTATTTTATAAGTTCCCTCTTGTTGTAAGTTGGCGTTTTATGGAGCATTTCTCTTACTTATCCGCACAAGATACTTATAAGCAATGAAATAAATGTAATTTCTTATGAAGTTCTGGATATTATTCTCTGGTGGCGAAGTAGTGATAGCGTGCGTCCACACTTATCCTCAGTCTTCTCAAAAGTATATCATCAAAGACCTAAAGAGGAAGGTAGTTAAATAGTAGGCATAACAACGCTCTCGTTTAAAATATTTTTACTTATCAACAGCTCAACTAGAAAACGTAAACGCGGAACCAAAATATTTTCAAGGAGTGAAATGTTTGAAATTTATTTAATCGCGGTTGGAGTGTTGTAAAGCCATTGGCTCTGCTGCGGGAAGGTGGGGGTCTGGTTATTTCGCAATGAACGCTTGCCTTTGCGCCGGGTGCGCTGACAACTTCTAGGAAGTGACCTCTGATTACCGGGGGTCAGTTACCATTCCTGGCAAGAGAAACAATTTTTCACCTGGCAACTAGGGGCGTTAGTTGTGAAACTCAGTGTCCGGGTGTCGACCACGCCGGGGTTACTGGACAGAGCTTTGCTGACTCGGCAGGAGAGTCCGCGTCGACAGGCGCAGTCGAACGTTTTTCGAGGAGTTCTTCGATGGCCGGCTAGGTGTTAAGATGTAGCTACCAAGAGTTCCACGTATTGCTAAGGGTGGGGCCCGGCCCACCCTTGGTCATTATTAAGGTGTATGAAGATTTCAAACTGTGTCGAGAGGATGCCGGGCCTCGAAGGGACGGTATCCAGGAGAAGCAGGCACTCAAAACGACTTTAAAGTGTTCTCGTAGGGACGTCGGGACGATGAGGGTCCTGGCAAGGCTGGTGTTAATTCTTCAAACACATAAGTACCCATAGAATTATAACTATAATATAAACTTAAATTAATAAGTAAGCCCATTTGTAAATTTAAAGTAAAAGTCCGCGTTAATTTTAAAGTCAGTATCGATAATTTATTTTCCAAATGTTTAAGCCTCAGTCTAGTTACCTGATGTCTTCGGCGATTATTATGAGAGAAAATCTAGGGATTTTTTAAAAATTTTCTCAGAGTTTCATGTTTCTGATGTGTAAGACTGAGTGAGACGTGCCGTCGCTACAGGGGTTGTATGGTTTTCGAGAGAATTTTTAGAAGTTGTGTTGAAGCATTTTAATATACGTTTAGGGGAACTTTATACAGAACATTAGATGATCTTTTACTGTAAAAATTTGTCAAATGGATAGGTAATGCGTAGCTTTGTAGTGGTTCATGTGAACCTTTATTTATTTGTTGCGTGTCTTATAATTGATAAACGTACATAAAATAATGTTATTTGTTATTTTGGAATTCATGGTAGTTTTCATAATTTTATCAAGAATTTGAAAATTGTAGCCCGTTTTTCTTAATGATTTCTGGGATGTTGATTTTTTTATATTTTGATTACTCAGTTTTTATATTTGTTGAGAAAATTCTTAAACTCTTAAATTTAAAATAGTATGACTTTAGTTTAAAAATAAATTGCAATTTGGTGTTCTAATGGAGATTGTCAAGTTCAAATGTTTTATTTCGTTAGGCCAAGCAGCAGGTGTCTGTACGAGAGAGTTACACTGGTTGCAATGTTCAGATTTTTATTTATGTTTTCGACTTATGTTAAGTTAGGATAATTTTGTTGCATTTTAAAACTGTATTAAGGGTATTTTAAAGAGCAGTTATAGTTTTTTGGAGTCGGTGTAAAGTTGTGAGTGGGAAAATTAGGTAATTTGACCATTCCTTTTCCATTCCCTTGTTGTTCAGTACCCGCCGACGCAGTATTTGAAGCGGACGTTTGTGCAAAGACTTGGCTGTTAGTTTTGAGCACGAGTGCCGTCAAGTTCATTGAACTTTCACATTGCCTTGTGCAGAGAAGTGTGTGTGGACGGTGCTGTAGTCATAAACTTTGGACTTTGCTGAGGTTTTTATTCTTTCTGTGTGGAGAACTGTTGTGCTTCTTTTGCTTTAGAAGTTAAGAAGATTAGGTTAGGCGTAATTTTTGCAACTGAACTTTGATTAGGGTTGTGGAGGGTTGAACTGTTGGACACTTTGCTGTTAGAAGAGGAGGTTTCACCTCCCCTTCCCCTTCTGCTGTTTCCCACTGTGCTACAGTGCTTTTAAGAAGAAAAGAAGAGTAACTTTGCCCCAGGAGTGTTGGGTTCACTGCCTGGAGAGGACTTTGTTTATTTCTCGAGTTCGGAGGAGTGAAGAAGATGCTTGCCATGGTTGCCTAACCAGGGGGTTCGGTAGGCGACACCACGACTGCGAGAGTGTGGTAGAGAACGAGGACTTGTGGCCATGCAGGGGACGATTATCCTGATGTTACGGCGATGAGGTCGTCGAGATGAAGACGAAACTGACGATCGTCATGAACCAATTCCTTGCTTGATTTTTCTATTCGTTAGGTCCAAATTGCCCCTCACCTGTTTTCCTGTTCTTGAGGGTAAAACAGAGTAAATATTATTTGAGGTTTTAGAGTAATTTATGTATTTTAATTATAAGGTTAGGATTAATTGTTTTTATTATTGCTGTGATTGACTTTGGGTAACATGAAATGCATCCAGTGGTAGATCTCTTTTACAGCGTAACCTGGTGTAAGGGTCACTTTGTAAACATAGGATGGTAATGCTGGTACTGTTATGTTTCAGTAAGGAGTGCGGCGTTACGTGGTGCCAGTACGGCTTGCCAGTTATTTATCAGTTTTATAAACACAGTACTTACTTTATTAGAATTTAGTAGTAATTATTTAGTTCAGTAATGAGAGATGACGGGTCCTGTATAGGGCTTTTATAACTAGATCTCGGAAGTACCTATATCTGCTAAGCGAGTGATTATGTGCTTACCATCTGAGTTGTCTTTTGTGGCAGGGATACGTCCATAATAACTAAATTTTACTTTATTAAGCCTAGGTTTTTATTTTATGTTACACCGAGTGTACATGTGTCAGCTGCACTTCGAGTGCATTACCCCCGTTTTATTACTTGAACCCGTATTACATTAAGTTAGCTTTGTTTGAGAGAGACAGGTATAATTAAGTTACATTCGCTGTATCATCCTACGCCCACGTAACCCAGGGTTAGAATCCCTAAGAAAAGTGGTTTTAATACGCATCAACATGCCCGAGCCGTCTCTGGCGTTACAATATAATTCCTAATAACTTTACAAGTTCTTTTACAGCCATCGTTTTGGCGAGTTTGATTATTAGTAGTAAGATTTAGCCGGTTCTGGCACATGGATTCGGTGTGTGGCACAGTGTGGCACCACCCGCCATGTTGTGACGTCACGGCCCCGACCGCCATGTTGGATGACCTTGACCTTTAACCTTGACCTTGACCTTGACCTTAAGTGTCAAATTACCAAAATTTCCCAAAATTTCGAAAATTTCGAAAATTTAAAAAAAATTCAAAAATTTCCAAAAAAATTTCAAGAATTTCAAAAATCCCGAAAAAAAATATTACCTCCATTTTGTTTCCGGTCACCATATTGTTTCCGGCTGCCATCTTGGTGTT
>PNEQ01102345.1:18296-46427 GCA_003012365.1 Medauroidea extradentata | reverse complement strand
TTTTTTTTTTTTTTTTTTTTTTTTTTTTTTTAACTGTTCTTTCTTTAGGATTTCAATGGCGAATATCGTCGAATTAACATAATTGTTCTGGTTGAAATTAATCTTTTGGATTTGTATTCTTAACATGCTTATGTAAATATAATACATGCCTAGTGTACTGTTATTTCTTATAAAACTAAAATTATTAAGGTACTTGTACCGAATATGGCCCAGTTCTCAATATGGCCAACTAGTTGTTATTGTGTGGTAACGCCGAGATCGATGTGGGATCGATGCACACTAGTCTCCAGTATGAACGTATACCATCCATAAATGTCTGTATTACATCATCCATGTGTTATATTAGTAATATAATTAATGACTTAGACACACACGATGCTTGAACCTTAAGCGGGCCATATTCGGTACAGGTACCTTATAAGCACCCAATCCACCATGTACGAAACAATAAATGGGATACGTAGAAAATGAGACAGCATATACTTGCAAACATATGATCCTTCAAGCTGGGTAATTGAAGACAAAGAATCTGTCCTGAGCGTTTGTGGCAATTCGAGCGGACGTTGTAATGCGAATGGTGCGGATGGGAATGAAGGGGGAAAAAACGGGTGGGGGTAAGTAATGAAGTATGCCAGACTTCTGCCAGACATTGTACCACATTGCACACGCATTAGGGAGTCTACGGGTTCGAATACCGACCTCGGCCTTCTGCTTTACCGAAAACACTTCAGGCGAATGCTGGGATGGATCCCTTGACATAGGTCATGCCTACGCATATACAACAAGGGGTCCCCTTTGCTTATTAGATCGTGTTTCTCTAATATAAAACAGCAATACATGTCCGTAATTCCTGATGGTAGAAAAATTGCATGTAATAAAAAGGTAGCCGCCCTATTAAGGGCGCGGCTACCGCAATTTTCGTCATCATTATTTTATTTTGTACTTGTACCAGATATTTTTTTTCGTATTTAAGACACAAAATGTGACTAAATTTGGCTATTATGAAATTTTTTTATCTCTCACAGTTTTCGCGTAATGGCTTGTTAAAGTCATATTTTGCATGTTTCCGTTTTAACGACTACACTAAAACCAACTGATATACCAAACTCAAAAAAATCACAGTGGATAGAGACATTCCAGGTTACAATGACATGCTCGTAAAATTAAATAATATAAATTATTTGTATTTTTTAAAAATTTATTGAATTATTATTAATGTTTATTTTCAGTTTCAGCATTTTTTAAAAATACAAATAATTTTTATTATCTAATTTTATGAGCATGTCATTGTAGCCTGTAATGTCTTTATCCACTGTAATTTTTTTGAGTTTGGTATATCAATCGGTTTTAGTGTAGTCGTTAAAACGGAAACATGCAAAATATGACTTAAACAAACCATTACGTGAAAACTATGAGAGATAAAAAAATTCATAAAGGCCAAATTTAGTCACATTTTGTGTCTAAAATAAGAAAAAAATTATCTGGTACAAATAAGAATAAAAAAATTGTTATGAAAATTGCGGTAGCCGCGCCCTTAAGGTATTGATGTGCTTCTACTGTGTATTTCAAGATCCCGGTGGCATGAAATAATGCTCAAATTCGTACCATTAAATGCCCCTTCATTTTCGTTTTTTTTTTTTTACAAAAATTAATTATTAAAATTCAATGTTAAAGAGATCATGCCACCCTTAATAATATTTTTAGGTGCAAAGTGTCTCCTATATGTTCTACTTGTTTCTTTCAAAAGAAATTGCCTCTCGAAGTGTCGGTCGAATTCAGCCCCATCTTGTGCGTATATATACACACGTATACACACAGGATATCCAAAAAAACAATGGAATAGTAAGCAAACCGCGCCAATCCTGGGCTAAATTAGAAACAAAAATGCTAGTGGCAAAATGTTGTACGATGACAATATACATGCACATTCTGGCAAACAGCGCTGTAGTTAGTCCCCTCTTGCGCGCCACCTATCTTCTACTGTTCTGGCTGGCATTTTATTGGTGAAGCTAAAATCCTGAGCAGTCCAAACATTATTCTACGTTTACTTGACGTAACATACGAAAATAATACCCGGACGAGGAGAGCAAGATGGGGGATTTGCCGTGCAGTGTTGCCAAATTGTCCACGTAAATTGTAGTCGTACAACATTTCGCCACTGACATTTTCATCTTCAGTTTAACCCAGGATTCGTGTGGTGTGGTTTTATGCGGCTGTTTGCGGACATCCTTTATGTATGTATGTATGTATGTATGTATGTATGTATGTATGTATGTGTGTGTGTGTGTATATATATATATATATATATATATATATATATGCACGTAAGAGGTAGGTACCGAATTAATATATATATTATTCCCATTCTTCAAGATACATTGCGAGTGAAACAATTAAGTTATTTACAATGGAAATTTAGAATTGCCTGTTTAATATCAATATTTTCTCTGAGCGGCTTGTTTATTTTAATGTTCTTTCGTCTAAGATTCAACATAAAAACCTAAATATATATTTTTTTTAGTTTAATTGTGTTCGCAACGAATTATAAACCGAAACACGCATCCGAAAAAGAGCCATAGACTCGACCTCACACAGACACTCATATTGAGGTTAATCTGCTAATTAAAAACTAAAGCTAGACCATACTCGTTCTCAGCGAATGTTAAAAGTGGACTTGGCGTGGGTCTTGACAACCGCACATGTAGTTAAGTGGCGCCCTCTTTGTGTCTCGAATGTAAGTTATTCTAACTCGGGCCGAATCTGGAATTCTGCCATAGGGAACTTACTTATCCTCTGGCACACGTAGTTCTCTCACAGAAGTATACACTTGATACCCGCAGCACGTCCGTTGAACTGTAGTTACAGCTTTCTCGGCGCCGAGGAAAGTGAAGGGAATGGTGCAGAGGGGTGAGGACGTTACGTCCCGCGAGGAAAACCGCAGCCAAGATTAACAAGCGAGGGGAAGGGAAAAAAACCATCCAATCGGCGTCCTAGAGTTAACCCGGTTAGTGTAAACTTTAACCCTTTCAGTCACCGTGTCCAGGATCTTGGGAGTGTTGCATGAGAAGCAAGTTTATGGTTGGCACTTTACGTACACAGCTGTTACTTGTAATGTATCCAGTTCCTACTTGGTGATTCATTATACCAAGCCCTTAACTTATGATTGGTTGCATACTAACACCATTGAACAACATCTTGCACAATATGTTCTGGTTCTAAGACGTTGCCTCGTTTAAAGTTCAGTCAGTGTACACCGGAATATTACACGATTATAACAGTCTAGCTGAGACATTTAAGTGGCCGGCTGGAATTCACTCACATTCCAAAAATGTCTACCGAATCAACTCGATCATACTCACTAATCAACTTTTTAATTAACTGACCATATCTGCCAATACAGACGAATTGGCGCGTTAAAAACATAAACACTATAGCAAAAACTATACTGGAAGGAAACACAGTTCAAAATATTAAAATAAGAAGAATGGAACTAAAACACGAGTTGTTGGAGGTCAAGAATAGGCTTATATTTTTAGATTATGGCGACACAACTAAATCATAAATTAGAGTAATTTTGATTTACCGCTATCAACGAAATTCGAATATCTTTTATGTGTTCGATTACAACCCAGATAGCTCCAGTTGTTCGAATTAACCTGATTTCGTGATCGAGTTAACACAGTAACAATTAAGGTCAATTTTTACCTAAACCAATCTACTCGGCGCAACTAAATAAATTTCGGCATTGAAACAAATATTAGAATTGTTGAAAGTAAATTACTTAGCTGTTTTTTAATTGTGGTCCGAAACTGTTACATTTGATTAGCGCAATTAAACATTTGTTCGTATGCAGTACATAATTTCGTTCTGAATCCTTAAAAAAAAGGACTACCTAGTATCCAACTCAGGATCTTCATAGTTGAAGCTCGTATGTAAGCACTGACGGCAGGAATGAGAGTTAAGATTTGTAGCGTTCTTAAAAAATACATTTCTTGTCAAATGCACGGCCTTTATACATACACACACACACACACCTACACACACACACACACACACATATATATATATATATATATATATATATATATATATATATATATATATATATATATATATATATATATATACACACACACACACACACACACACACACACACATTTATGCACAGTGAACACTGTTTCACTAGAATGATTTGCTGATAAATGTAGGATTATTAAATACACATCTGAATATTGATTTTATTCTACTGCAAAACATCTCTCGAGGTTTGTTTGAACCAACTGAATGTACTACATGTATTTGTGTTAAATATTTTCTTGGCAGACCAGTGCTTTGCCCACTAAACAACATATTTGGTTGTGTCATCAAAGCAAGATAAGCAAAACCCTGGTGCTAAGTGGAGTGAACGAAGGAGCTCGGGACTCGTTTCGTACGACAGTATTTATGTCGCCCCAACATGGTATCAGGTGGTGAACGGGAGAGGGAAAATGATGGTGAACTTTTGCGAATGTTCTAGCTGACAATCAAGTAATATCAGACAATGTCCCCTACGCCGTTAAGGGCCTTGACGTTTTGCAGCCACTTTTTCACAATTCACTTCTTCCAATGCAAATGATCTGTCTGTCACTTTGGCTTAAATTGTCGTGTACCTAACATGTGATAACTACAAAGCTTCCATGTGGCTGCGTATACACTATTCTGTGATGCATATCTTGAACAGACGACTCACACCTCAGGTTCTAATAAATAACGTATGGTCGATTTCTCGAAACTGTTACATATTTAGATCTGCAATTAAATATATTGGAACATATGATTGACTTTATTGCAAAACGAGTCTTTATTTTTTTTATATTTTCACTAAGTCTTACGTCTTGTCGACAGCGAAGTAATTAGAGATTGTTTCACACAAATTTACACAAATATTGGGGAACATAAGGACATGGTTATTATTCACTCACATGCACAAAAGGCATCAACATTTGTAGGCATGCAGTCGTTATTACTTTATACACCGTAAATTTTCAATGAGAAATACACCAATGATTCACAGGGAAAGAGCACAACTTGAACTATCTATGTAATTTATAGTAAGGCGTGTGTGATTATGTGATGTGGCATTATTGTACTGCAGGGTGACATGATGTAAGACTCCACATGATTTAAAATCTCGTAGTATTGTAACGTCGTTATCACATCGTTCACTAGAAACGGCGGAGACACGGACAGTCACTGGAAAATAGCTGGGCGATTTCACCAGAATTAGATTTGGTTTAGTTGTCCGACTGGCTTCGAGCCATGCTTCTTGGCGCAGTGCCAATTAAAAGCTAATAAAATCCCCAGCACATTTCCATAGCGCCACCCTTAAAAAAATCAATAATCGTCGTGAGTTCAGTAAACACAGCTTTACTTTATATCATTTCATTATTTAATTTATTGGACGAATGGATTATCAAAACTTTAGGATACGTGTATTTATTTCCCATGTATGTCTCGTCTTGAAAATGTCTTCTTTGTTAAGATAATTGAGTACCACCAGGTGAATGCGTAGTACCTATTGGGAACATATTAGTTTTTCAATGGCAGACATATTTTGGAAGGTGACTTAGTAGATGTTATTAGCATTCCTTAAAAATTAGTTTTCAGCCATCTTTGTAGGCAAATATCTGACAATGTGATGCGTTTATGGTAGTGGCGGGTTGTGAGCAGTTGCAAGGTAAGATGGTTTTTGCTCAGGACTGTACAGTCTGGGTACACGCTGCAGGAACCAGTTAGTGTCGTAGAGCCATGTTAAACAGAACTTTAGCGACCAATCACTAGTTAGCTGCGGGGTATACACGTGGTGTGAGACTGGTGAGTAGACGACGAAATAAATTAGTACAGCTGAGAACAAACACAGCTTACCCTGCAACACCTTCACCACCCACCACTGGTTTATGGTGAATTGTTTATGAAGCCGTGCTTTTGTAACTTCGATTCTGGCAAAAGAGATTACGTTAAAGACAAACATGTCACTTAGGCAGAATATTTGCTAAGAAGTGGCTAAAACAGGTTTTTTTAGGATTCCTCGTTTTATTCTCTTATTTCTGTAGTGATTTATGGAGTCCTGCGAATTTCAATAAACATTTCTCAGCTTTAACATTTGTATGACGAATTACTGAAAGGCGTGCAGTCTTATCTTAGTCATTACTGAAGATAGCCTCTTTGAAACATTCAGTGGTGAACCCATGATTTTATTATTAAAAAAAGATAAACGTTTATTGTAAACGCGCATCCTTTGAATAATTCTATACAAGATTTTCATCCCTTAAAAGGAGCACCTAAAACATTCATTTTCGTAATTTTAAAGATAGAGCAGGACTTGACATGGGTATGAACGCGTTTAACGTTCTTCAAATGATATTCCTAAGCAGACATCATTCATGCCCGTCGAGCAGTTTTCGAACAAACTTCAACCGTCCGAAGCTGGCTTTCCAGCCATTTTGACGTCATTAGTAAGGAACGGCAAACGCGTACGGGATCTCAGTTCAGAAGAGTGTTTCTACGGAAATGGTAACATTCCCTAGGGATATTTATTTATGCCTTGTTGATGATGATGGGTGTTCTTCCCGAACCACGGATACCACCGGGTGATGGAAACCACGACGTCCTCCGAGGCAAACTAGGCGAGGTAATTCTGTTGTGGTTCGCCATTGCCTTCCACGGTACAGGGATCAGGGGACAACACAACGTCCAGTCCTGAGCCCGTGATCCTTGTTTCAGCAGTGAGGAGCTCTAACCACTGGGCCAAGCTATTAATAGCGAAGTCTCAGGTCTAAAAACTGGGAAACCCTCCTAAAAGACATTTACTGTTTTACGTACCGTACTTCTGTTAAAATTTAAGTAAACGAAAAATAATGATGCAGTTTGCTTCTTCTGCACAACACATTATGGTAGAAACAATGCAGACAGTACCGACAACCAAACAAAACTACTGTCCTTATTTTGACAGAAGTGTGGTATATACGACGATACTTTCCTTTAAGAGATCAAAACATACTTTTAACTTTCTCCCTACGGCGGTTTTATGAGATAAGTAACTCGCTGGAGTGAGTGAGAGTTTTCGGTAAGTGCTCAACATCGAGGTCTTTAGCGCCGGTAAAGGGTGACATGAGGTGAGTATGGAGCAGCACCAGAATGAAGGGGCGGGGGAAACGGGAGATCCCAGAGAAAACCATCCGAACAACGGCATCGTCCGGCACGATTCCCACATGCGAAAATCCGGAGACCGACCCCACCGGGAACTGGCTGGAGCTAAGAATAATTGCTCCGTCAAATGATCAGGTTTGCTATCCCACCTGGTTCTCGTCCAAAAGTCTGCAAGGAATTCATTGTCTTGTGACTTATTGGACGCCCAAAAACCTACATAGATTACTGGTTTATCAGTTTAAGTTGAAATTTAGCCCTCTCCGTCCTAACCTCATAGCTTAATGTAACCGCCTGTAGTAATTTAGGTGGCTGTGTTTCCTCGCGTGACTTGGCCAAGGACGGCGCAGACGCAATCATCTGAAGGTCCCCAGGTACACCTGTTGAGAGAGTCGGGCCGCGCTGGTAGTGGATGATGGAGCGGACCAGCCCGCGGACTTGATGGATCGGCGAGCTCGACCGTCATCAATCACCCACCAAAGGAGGGCCGATTGTTGTGCATCTGGTGGGGTGCATGTGGGGCGGGGTTGCAAGGAGAAGTGGGAGGGATACCTACCCCTTGATCACGCACTCCTGGGAGGCGGGCTGGCCCACACGCACTCGACATGGGTGGGTGCACCCCGAGGCGGCGTACGAACGCAAGACAAGAGTGTTTGCGAGAGGCACTTAAGACCTCTTTGCCTACCCCTGGAATTCGCCGATAGGAGAGGAAACTCAAGTACAACCTCCACCTTCCTCATCTTCAACCGTCCAGGGAGGAGTGGTTTTTTACTCCGCCGCGGTGGAACCGCTTCTTTATGGCGAGTAAAAATCGCTGTAATTGCTGTCTCACTGTTCGCCGATGATAAATACTGCGCGTCCAGACCGTCGCAGTAGGAGGGACGAATGCAATGTTAGGATCTGAGAGGGTTGCCGCCCCTTTCCAAAATATTAATGTTATAATGATAGTAATAACGTAAGTCTAACGTGCCAAACATCTGCTCAGCATGGAAAATATGTTAAGCTACAGCTTAAAAAGGAAAAAGTTTACCCACCGCCAAATAATCACCAACCGGTCTGGATGGTTCATGATACGGTGCTTAAAGCATCAGTTTCAAATCGTAGGTTTCTCGAAGCCCTTTTTCGTCAATCAGAAAACATCGACCATAGAAAATAGATACTTGCCAACTTTCTGACGAGTAACGTATTTCTGAAGAACATTCTCAGACGCCGAAATCTTGTACATTTAACCGCGGTGAAAGATATCACGCTTAACAAATGCAATATTTTGGGTAAATGTTAGCTCATAAAATTGGCAAATATCATTATTTATAATCGTTACTTTGTAGTTTTAAAATAATGACATTAAAAACCGTGAGGTTTTAATTGCAGTTTTCAGCGTTTATTTATGTACCACACACTCTAACTGTGAACATTTGTACTATTTGACACTATAAACCTGGAAGTTAAATGTTAAACTTGTCAGAGGTAATGCAGTGACATTTAATAACAATAACATCAATTTAATACAGTGACGAGTGGATATAGACATTGTTCAGGAACAAACAATAAGAGGCACTAGAATGGGGAAGATAAGCACACATTGAGAATATTAAATCAAAGAACCTAGTCTAACGCCTTTAGATAATCCGTTACTGGTGGTAGTAATGTGCAATTCTGAAACAATCGCACAGTCAAGTTACACATATTACCATTACATGATGTTGTAAAATTGTTATTTTAGTTGGTTTTACACATGCTTTATAGTGGTTAGGTGGCTGTAGCCAGAGGTAGGAATTTTGTAATGAAACTATTTAAGTGGTTAAGTTAAGGGTGAGGGTTACGGTTAAATGATATATATTAATACAATTATGGTGGCTTTACTCTACATAAGTTAGTTACAAAATACTATACGGTTGTTCTACAAAATTTAGGCTGGAGGGGAGCGACTGTTTAAATAATTTTTGTTTAACTCTATGATGGGAGACACTTTGGACACCTTAGACCTCACCGTTAGCATGATGCCGGAGGCTGATGATGATTGTGACGGCTATCGACGGACGGCGGCACGTCGTGGGTCTCGACCCAGGACCATCTTGGCGAGGTGGTGACGGCTGGAAGGCTTGAAGGAGACAGACCTCGATTCCCCCGATACATTATGTTATATTGACACACTTCAGTGCCGGTGGGGAGAATCGCTGAGGCCCTTGTCTTGTGCAACCCTTGACCTGATTGCACTGCCGTCGTCGCTAACCGTCTTCCCGGCGAGGCTCTTGCTAATCAATCATAACAATGTGCAAATGTTGTGGCAGGTAGGTAGTATCTTATATCTGAGGTTATTAAGAGACAAATGTTTTGCCTAATTTTGTGTATATTGTACGGATACTTATCTCATTATTTTATTTGTGTATACTTTGTAAATTTACCGCTGAGTGACTTGTGGGTGCGCGAGCAGCTGGTGCGTCAGAGAGACAGAGGCGTGTGACAGCGAGAGGACATAAGTGCGTAGACTGTTGACGACGAGAGACGTAGTTGGGGCATAGTAGTGGAAGGAACCTGGATTAATTTAAACTACCTTACTGGAATAGTGGATAAAAGAGTGGATGTGGAACGTCAGCGTAGTGGCTTCTGGTTCTACTATTTGTGGTTTGGCAAGTTTTAAGGACAGCCGGCGAGAGGACTACTCTACGGTTAAGGGCCAAAGGATTTTGGCCGTTAAGGATTATCCAAGAAACGCCTTCGACAACTGAAGAGTCACCATTGCAGCCGACGTGCGCGGCGAGCCGTCGACGACGTCCGAGAACAAGACGGGGGCGCATTGGACAAGGCGGAACTACTGATACCAGGTATGCGTCGACGCCCCTGAGAAGTGCATTGCGACAGTCCAGCACGGATACTAACGTTTTATAACAATTTCAGTGAACTGTTAACTAAAAAGGCCGATTCTAAGTGCGTACGCCACCGACCGAATACTTAACGTCTTCCCATAAAAATGTAAAAGTAACTATATGTGATTTGAAAAGAAATATTAAATTAGTAACGTGACCCAACCGTACCTTTCAAAAATGAATTAACAATGTGAATCCTCCGTTCCTTTGAAACATAATGATTGTATAAATTATGGTTGCTAAAACTGTCACGACCTTTAGACCATAGAGAGGCAGTGTGGACACCACCCGATTCCACCTAGAACGGGGGGTTTCAAAGTGAAATAAAGTCCGTGATGTAAAAGTGGATTATTTATTATACATTGCTAGAAGTTGTGTGAATTTTCATTGAAAAATTTTGTTTCTTATCTTTTTCCTTACGTTGGCATTCTTTTTCCAAATTTTGGCTTTCTTGCATTATAAAATACACAAATTCAGATTTCTTTTTACGAAATCCCGATTTTGTAAAATGATGTAACTGTCACGGAGTATATGCCTCGTTATAAATATAATGAATACATCTTCCTAAAAACCACGAATTAATGTGACATTAATTAAAAATCAAATTAGTCTTATCCACTAATTTATTTGGTATAGTTGATTTATAAAATTGTAACCAGTTACCTCAAAATTATACGTTTCAAAACTCAATGACTTTAAATATGTAGATATATTTTTCACATTTAAAACTGTAGGGTCTACTTTGCTAAAGTTGCTATTTTGTGCCGCCATGTTGTTTACAGAAACACAACAGATGACAGTGGTACTCTGAACGTTTTCAGAACTAAACGCTAAATAATCACCGTGATAAGGAAATCGTGCACACGATTACTGCTCTATACTTCTCGCCAAGAAGAACAAGATGCCATGGAATACAATTAAAACTGATGAAAGTATACCTTTATCAAAGTATTTGCCTGGTATGATGCTGTGGCCAGGCGTTGTTTCGAGTAACTTATAGGATACTTGGTACGTCGGTCCGTCTAGAGTGCCTTACGAAATCTGTCGACTAAAGTTACTAATTATATTTTATCCTTATTCAAAAAACCTTTTTCCAAAGAGCTAGGCATTATGGTTTGGCAAGTGCAGAAAATTTCAACATAGTTTTCGAGACCATTTCCTATGAATGAGTCTTTATACCTTTATACCTGCAGCTCAATTTCATGGCTATTGGCAGAGTTTTTTTTGTCAGAATCGTTATTTATTTGACTGTGCTAATCAGTACACGGATAACTGCGACACAACACGTCTGTGATTTGCGGGTTTAACCTCAAGACCCTGGAAGCAGAGATGCAGTCGCGCACATAAGGCACTGAAACAAAGTGGTGCAAAATTCTTTTCGCGAAATTTCCTATCCTTACGTACAGGCGTAGTCACAAAAAATACTGCTGTACGCAGTTCCGAGAAGTAAATTTGTTCCAAGGGAGGCAGTATTGGGCAATGACAAACGCTGAATGTCTGTTGGATCATCAGACTGTCAGGTGCAGGCACACCAACCAACCAGTAGTGTGAACGAGGGGAGAAACATATTCTCAAGTAACACGACTCCAGTCACAGGAAATTAAAAATGATTTACTATTGGCAGAGATAATATTTATCGCCAGAAAACTTGACGGTTCGCTGCGTTTCATTGTACGTTCAGCTTATGACATGATTTCGCTTGTGCGTAGAGTTGTTGCCTTATTTGATAAATCCAATAAGAATACCGCTGCTGTAATTTTTTATGCCTATTATAGATCTGCAGACAGCTGCGTTGTGTTAGACTTATAACACCCACTCATACATGTCGCAAGAAGCCACAGTGTTTTTAAGGGTATGTTGGCACAACAATTTTTTCGCGATATATCATAATCTCTAACTATGGTTGTGTCATGCACGATTGTTAATATTCGTGTCCCGAATTATAATCGAATATAATTACGCTTCCCTCGGTAAAGGAAAAATTCAGATGTTAAGTGACTTTCATGTCAGGATCCACTTTACTGTGTATACTCAAGCCCCGACCATTTGAACAACAAACTCTGAACGAATAGATGCGGCTCGAATACGCTTGGGACAGTGGTTTCTAACATGCAGGTAATTTAACTCGTGAATGTTTCCTTTCCTTACGCCTCGACACTTGCTGCAAGAAGAACTTTGTTCAACATATCGATAAGAAAAGCCGTGTTATAGAACACAGAAACACGTACACGCAAGGAGTTCTTGCAGCGACGGTTTACAGCCACATAACGGTCAGAACTCACCTTGTTGTTCGTGTAGGTTGGAACTCGCTGACTGATCAATACGGTCAACATAGATGGCCGAACTGATTGGTTGCACACCACCGCCGTGTACGACCAAGTTCTTCGCCGCGCTGGGCAATCGTGTCGAAGAATGAACTTCATAGCCCTCTCAACACGCACGATGCCAATGATTTGGTCGTTCCGCAAAACGATCGTAGTGCTGTAACTTACTGGATACGAGTTCGCTACATGGCGTGGGTAAACTTCTCCTTTCTATCCTTCCACGTGTTCTAAGGCGCCGGTTTACTTGCCGAGAGGATGAGAATAGAATCATGGGTATTTTGGGCTGCATATATCTAGGTGCTTGTAGCACTTTGTAAGGTCATCTTTGAAAGAACTGTGCAACGGGAGTGCATGACTGGATTTAGTTGTTCGTACATACTCCATTGCGAAATAAATGACTGTAAAAAAACTAAAGATAATAGAAAAACATAAATAAGCAGAGTATGCTTTGTCAACAGGATACATACACAACCTAAAATTCCAAAAATGGAATCGGGTCAAATAAAACAAGGACAAACAGATAATAAATGAAAATAATAAAAATTAAAAAGAAACCTAAGATATCACCAAGACAGACGACCAAAGTATGAGTTCTGCTTATGCAAAGAGACAAACAGAAAGTGCCGTTTTCTTTAACAGTCATTTATTTCGCAATGGAATATGTCCAAGCAACTAAATCCAGTTTAGATTTCTATTTTTGCTCTACATATGTCGTTACGTCGGGTATCGTAATACTGATTCAGACCATAACAATCACGTAAGTAAGAGGTCATAAATATCCCTATCTTCGCAGGACAAAATTTACTGTCGCAGTTTCTTCATAACCTCAGGACACCACACACTTGATCAGTAGGGGTTGCTAAGAAAAGCAATGCTATATCTTCATACATACAATTTAATTTTTTGGACTGGTGGTGCGATATAATTTAGAAGGTGTTATGTACTTCTTCACGAGTCAAAACTAGAACCACGACGGCAAAAGATTTTTTAACCAGTCAAATATCGGTAAACGTGTGAAATATTTTCTTTGCACTGGTAGTACACAATCTGAAAACGTGGAATAAAACTTAATGCAATTCATTAACTGTACACAAATTCAGTTTCATGACGTGCGTTTATCGTCAGTATCAATAAAAACTTTACAGAATTCTAATCTTGAATGATGAATTATCATAATATGAAAGTTGGTTTTAATGTGTACAACAGTAAAGGAAATGTGATATAAATGTTTGCTTTCTCAAAAACATTTACATTCTAAAATGGCAAACGCACGTATTCTTCCAAATTCCACGCATAAACGAAGAACAGTCCAAATATCAATTTTGGTATTTTCCAGTAAATGGTTTCCGAGAAATGACAAAATGCACGAAATTCCTACGTAGGCTTCATTTTAAAAAACAAGCGCAATACTTAAATGTATGCTGTGATTAAGAAAAACAGTATTTATACTTAATTTGAAGGAATCAACAGATATAAAAAATTTGAGGGACTGAAAACTATGTCTTTATAAGAACACGCCAATGTTATGAGAAGATTGATAAAAATTCAATGCACTGCTATGTTACAATAAAAAATTTCGTATATAGTTAACATTAATAAACTTAAGATTTAATTCAGAAAATTTCAATTATTTACAGAACTTTGGTGCCAAATTATGAATAATTACCCACGAACGCAGAAAAAATTATAAATGCACCAATTTTTTCTGAGTAGTGATACAAACTGATTTCAATATAGAGTTCCACGAAACAGGTTTGAAAGGAACAATCACTTTTGCTTTCCCTTCCAAAAGAAACAATATTTCAAAATGCGTCGCACGGCCGGTTGAAAGGTTTTCAAACACTTTCATGATGGTGCATTTTTTAAACTCCTATTTTTTTCTACCACGGACTAAGCTTGCCGAGGAGGCGTTTCAGCTACACCGGAGCGATTAGTTTCTGTTTGCGAGGAGAAGAGGAAGGGGAGAGGCGCCGAATATCGAACGTCTCGCCCGCGGAGCTCATTCCGAACATCAATATCAAGCGGTCCCGGGGAGGGGAAATTCAAAAGAAATTGGCCGGAAATAAAACGGCTTCATTTCGCGATGGAAGTCCCGCTCCAACGACAAACTGGCGGCGAGTCGAGCCCATCCTCCTACTGGCCGCCAGAGGCGCTGCCTGATAATTGGAACTCTACAAGAGTTGGAGGACTGGAGGAAAGATAACGGGGAAGTACGTCCACGGAGAGGGGAGGCGAAGTAGGGGTGGCTAGACAAAATTGTAGGGGGGAAACTCTTGTGACTCGAACATAGCGTGACCGTTCCAACACCTAGGCAGTACACTTTAACCGCCGCAACAAAAATAACTGATTACCTGCCTTGGATTCGCACGAGTTGCCACGAACTCTCATAACTTTTATTTCTTTTCGTGAAGCTGGTCGCTAGCTCTCCTCTCAGCTAGTTACAAGATTAATCATTTTGTCTCAATTTGAAAGCTGAGGTTGAAAGTATTATCGGGCATAGTTACACCAAACCATGAGGACACTGAAAGTTGATTGGATTAATGAAATTATCCAGAGTAAGTGAAAACAATTCCTCAAATTGTTCCAAACGAAGGTACAAAGGACCATAACCGACTGGCAAATGGCATTGCGTATACGTGTTAAGGTGATGTCCGACATAAAACGCCGGTTGGATTCACTCATTTCGCACGTGAATTTCCATTCGTTGTCAGTTCCTCTGTACCGAAAGAAAAGTATTGTTGTAGGTACCATACTTCAGTCCAGTTTAGTTGTTGATACTGTTTGGGTTGTTCCTACAACAATCTGTTCTGTAGAAGTAACGATATGTTCTGAAAAAGAAGAATGCACTTTGCTCTTCTATAGAAGAGCATTGTTACTTCTGCAGAAGAGCACTGTTACTTCTACAGAAGAGCATTGCTACTTCTACAGAAAAAATCGTTGAAGGATCACTACTGTTAGTATCGACAACCAAACTGGACTGCTGTCCCTGGTTTACCTACAATGATACTATCATTTCAATGATGCTTTGATGTTTTAAACCCATCGTGTTTTAAACAACATATATTCTTCTTACATTTGAAAATTAGCTACGATTATTATAATTAATAGTTTTATTAACATGTAGGAAATGGTAATGAAGGAAATACTTGTAAGTATAAGTTCGGGAAAGTGGACATCACCAAAAACATCAAGGCATACTAAATGCTATTGTTCGTGGGATAGTGGTAACAGAACACGCTCTCGCTGGCAGTAATTTAGTCCGACTAACCACTAAGTACTCAAGAGAACGCTTTCTTCCGATAGCGTGCAACAGGAGCAGCGGCGGCTCGTGGGTTGTTGCCAGGTAGGGCTGCAGTTGCCAAAAGCTGTACAGGGTTGTGCGCTGGTTGACTCTACAGCCACTGACACGCTGATGTGTAGGTGCCCGTTACTACTAAGTGGTCACAAAACATCTAGTGGCCGGCAATATTTCATGGTCGTTGGTCTACGGCTCGTTCATCCAGAGTATACAGTTCCGAAAATCTGCAGCTCCACCTGGCAACAACTCACGAGCCACCGCTGAACAGGAGAATGATAAACTCTCTATTAAAAACAGCCAGAGAAATCGCGACAAATTAGTTTTTTTAGGTACAGCAAATTACGAACTAACTTGGATGTCGTCAGTTGAAAGCCTTTGCTTTATACACAGATCTGCTTCGATTACAATGCCCGTATGCTTGGCGACACTTAAAATTTACCATTTATTTAAGATATCAAAGAGAGTAGGCGATGTTTGTTGCTCATTAATCAAAATTTTCAATAGCAAATCTTCTCAAGAGGGCACTGTTCATAAAATAACTCTGAGAATTTTATTAGAACATGAAAGTCAAAATAGAAGAACAAAAAACCAGGAATGCCTAGAAAAACAATACGTGTCATTTTTTGAGCCACTGTAATCTCTCAACCTGAACTAGATGTTACAAAACCACGATGCAATAACGAGTTAACAGGAAACTCATCACACTTGCCACAAGCTTGCTCGCAAAGTAGACAAAACCAAATTTCCTACGATAGTTATTTTATATTTTTATGTATTCACTGTTAGTTTACTGCAAATTTCAATGAAAATCTTTGACATATACTAATATTATGCTCTCTTAAAAAGCCCCACCGGACAAACAATACTGCTTTTTAACCAATTTAAATAAAACTGCAGTACTTGGGATGGAATAAAAACAAAAAACAGACGTAAGCGGATTAATTATTTAAACATAAAGAAAAATAGATGCATAGCTCGCATCGACTCAACGAACTCAATTTATTAATTTTATTCGGCGAATGTCAAGTGTAGGACTCAAAACAATGAGTTTTAAAGCTGTAGTTCCGTATTAATTTTTAGACTCGGCAATGTTTTGGAGGAAAAAATCTTACATCGATACGGGTGTTATGGCAAGAGAAAGCAAATTGTGGAACTATTTTTGTTGCACTTAACCACATATACTTTCATCTGTTCCCTGAAGGAGGGACACACACATGATAGACACATATAACTTAGAACTACAGTGTAACATAAATAATTAAGTTATATAACATAGAAATATCACCTGTCAGAACAATCACATGGTAGACACACATAACTAGAGCCAATTTATGTCCGAAAGAGACAACAGAACACGAGAAAATACAGATGTTACGACAGCAATACGATAAGGCAGACACATTACGTTATTCAGACAGTGAAACACCACACCCTACATAAGTTTTGAACATTTATGAGCAACATTGTACAAACTAAGTCTAAAAGTAAAACATATATGTCAGGTAGAACAATACGAATGTCGTAAGTATTTAAAGTGGTCAATAATATTACAAATACCATTAGAACGGAAAGAGTTCACGCGTATTACCGCAGTATTTGATGTAAAAAATAATTGACGGCAAGTCATATTTACAAATTTTTGTATCTTATTATTTTTAAAGTTACACGCTAAAAATTTAATGACGCCACACAAAATAAAAAAAATACAAGAGATTATTTGGAAATATACGTCAATTGTTTGTAAAAATGCATACATACTGCTGTGTTGGCATCTTAGCGTGCAGTCTCTTTTAGATATTATAGTAATTACATGTGGTGTTACTCTGCCTACAAGTGTTTGTCACGTGTCGATGTTATTGACATATATGAAAGCTTTAAATGAACGTTCAGCTAAACTTAGGCGACGAAAATGGTATCCTAAAAAAGTTTTAAAAATGTCATTGCGTCATTTTTGTTTTTATGAACAAGCGGTCACTAACAAACATCACGCCTGGTTATTTAACAATAATAAACAATTACTCTTCAGAATATATTTCGAAAATTAAGCAGCCAGGAAGACTGCCGGCAATTAGTATTAAAATTTGCATGTGGTAACAACGTATTTGTTGTTCACTCTAAGACTCTGGATGGAGTAAAAATTTATAGACTGCGGAATTTCTAAACGTGGCATTGGTTATTGCTAATAATATTTAGCGTTGGTAAAAAAACTGTTATACTTTGTACAGGAATTTAATTTTCATTTTGATACACAAAATACTTAAAACTTATTAACGAAAAAAAATTATATTAGAGCACCAGAATGAATAACAGAATGGAAAAATTTTACTATCCTTGTAAGTTTTTAATTCGTATCATTTATAGCACTGAATACCTGAACGTACACTAATTTTATGAAAAGTAACGTTGCAATAGTTTTGATAAAAGGTAAGAAATGAATATCAAAACATCAAGGTTAAATGTTAGGATTAAATAATAAACATTTTACCTTAGAGGCAATCCATTAATATTGCATTGTTCAACAAGTCAATCGGTAACAGATGCTATGAATTTGATCTAGTAGCTGTAGACTTATCGAAAAAAAAAACTGTCATTGTTGATGTCACTTTAATACTACGAGGAAGCCCAACCGGTAATGATTGTATACGAGCGTTATTACAACCGCTACTCATTATTAACGAAAGAATTGGCAATCAATCTTCTGGAGCATACAATAATAAAACGTCAATTTTAGCCGTCTCTGCTACACCCGTCACCTTTGGAAAATGCCGTCATTCCCGAAAAATGAAATAACGGATACAGTTGCTAAATTACGTCGCTGAAAATTGTAGTCACTAACTCAACACTACCATCTAGTGTTGTCGGATTCTGTGTGTCTTTTTCCCGAAGAGGAGCTCGGATTCCAGAATCCCAAACGTCGTTTTTATGTTCGTATCTGGAAAACTACTGTGTTTTGTTTCGTCTCATCGTTCTGGAGTATTTTTGTGGTTCGTAATATTTTATCTGTTTGTCTTTTCACTAAAGCAGGCCACAAACTTTGGTGGTGTGTGGGTTTTTTTCCTTTTTTCTTATTTAGTTTTCCTTGTTTTATTTGGCATGATGTAACATTTGTGGAATTTAAGGTTGTGTATATATCTTGTTGACTAAAGCGTACTCAGCTTATTTAGGTTTTCCTTTTCACTTTACATTTCTTTCTCAGATATCTCCATTGCAATGGAGTATGTAAAAAAAACTATACAGAGTCAAGGACTCCAATTGCACAACTCTTTCAAAGATATTATTACTTCCATCTGAAGTTTACAACGGTTTTCCACTGCCAAGTAATTCAGGTGATGACATTCATATCTGTTTTGTTCTCTACACTCACATCACTGGCATATCGTGGTCGTGTCCCGCATGCAGTATAAGCTCCGACTTCACGCTTGGAGCACGTAGACTCATACTGAAGTGTATTACTGGTAGAACTAGTGATTTTTCGTGAAAATCATTATGCATAATTTTGTTTCAATGCCTCATGTGCACATCTGCAGCTCTGTTGCATGGCCAGTGATTAGCTGTTTCAACGTCTTGGGGATCAACCCTCTAATCACAGACGTGTGGTGTCGTAGTAACCTTATTCTCACTGGCACAGTCAAATAAGCGACGCATCTGTACAAAGACACTCTGCCAATAGCCGCGAAGCAGAGGTGCAGATGTGAGCGTCATGTATTGACACAATATATTGCATGATTATTTTCACCAAAAATCAGCGGCTCTAATTACTGAACAATACGTTCCTTGCCACTTGTGCACAATAGCTCGAGGCTGTACCGCCTTAGTAGTAATACCGACGTAAGGCAGCTCATTTGACACGAGTGAATCTCACCGCTTATTGGTTGACCGAGGCTGTTGATACCGGCCCCCTGTCTGTTTGGCTCCAGCAAGTTACGAGTTTCTCATTGGCCAGGCTGCCAGCTAGCAGAGCACCGCCTTACGCTGATTGGCGGTAGGGGTTTCCCCTATGTTGTTGGCCAGTGAAGCCATTTTGCTGGCGCATGTGAGTGAGTTTGCCGTCCTACCGGTTATTTCTCTTCTGTGTTCCTAAATATTCTGTGACTGCGTGTACCTCTACTAGTCCAGTGGGTTCACATACAACTCAATGATGAGTATAATCACTGCTTAGCCCCGCATGCCTCGAAACGCGACCACGATACGCCATTGACTTACACAGGTATGATGATTAGAGGTGGCGAAATTTAGCAAATTCAATGACCTACATGTTAGAATCAAATATCCTATGCATACTCAAGACCTGTCTATTCGTTCATTGTCTGCTGTTCCAGTGAGTAGCAGCTAGTGGACAAATGGTCGGAGCTTGAGTATGCATACGATATTTGATTCTAACATGCAAGTCATTGAATTCGCGAAATTTCACTATCTCTAATGATGATGAAGCTTATTCATATTCTGCGTCCACCGAAGCAAGAAAGAAGAAGGAAGGTGACCGCTAGAAGATGGCTTTGTGACGCCCATATTCTAGAAATGCACAAGAAAAAGGTTTGGTATAGTCGACCGTATATAGGACTACTTTCGTATATGGTGAAACAAGTATGTATCTGACGCAACAAAAAGTTAGTTGTCTAGAAAATATACAGCTGCCGCATATTAAGCATACCACGCGAATCCTTGGCTAAATTGGAGATGGAAATTTTAGTGGCAAAATGATTTACAATGTCATTTTATATGCAAAATTTGGCAACACTGCACGGAAAACGTTCCATGAAGCGCTCAACGTCCAGATATTATATTGTGTATGTTACGCCGAGTAAACGTAGAATCATGTTTGGAATGCTCGGGATTTGAAACCTGCGCCCATAATATAGTGACAGGTAGTAGGAACATCATTGGCATTGGCAGAAAGTTATCTTTGGAGCGCAAGAGGCAACTAACTTCGTGTTATGTTGCTACATTGTGAATATATATATATATATATATATATATATATATATATATATATATATATATATATATATATATATATATAATCGTACAACCTATGACTTTTGTCTTCAATTTACCCGGGGAGTCACGTGGTATGCTTATTTGCGGCAATTTCTGGACAGCCTTATATTATTCCGGCAAATAATTATTTGGTTAAGTCAACAGCTAAACGCCTGTTCGGCTGTATACAAACTTAAACGTAACAAACCCTTTTCTCTGTATGGAGGAAATTAATATATTGTTATCAGCAATGTTACGCTGGAAAAAATACTTATTAATCACCACAAAATATTTTGTCATAATTGATCTTACAAATTTTTTTTTGCAGTGACCACAAAAATTTTTTGCCGACCCCAATAAAGTTTTGCAGTGACTACAAAACACAATTTTGTAACCACTAAAAATTTATTTTGTGAGGTCCATGCCAACAAAAAATTTTGTAGCCACCACAAAACCGTTTTTCATGTGAAAAAAAAAAAAACAGAAAATAGAGTAAATCAAAAAATTCAGTAACAGGCAGATAAGTGGTCATGGCCCACCTACCTCGAGTTATTGTGAATGTTGGAGGTTCACCGGAGCGGAGGAGCTACATGGGCGAACTGATGCGTGTACCTTGTGTTCCACTGCTCTTACGCGTAATACTCTGAACTGCGGCGTAGTATTTGTAACGTACAGCTGAAACTACGGGACTTAATACCCTGACCGTAAAGTACTGTTCGATAATCTAACGTAAAGTTCATTGCAGAACACTCTGGTATATCCTAATCGGCGTAGGCATTTGATTGAGAGATAAGCTGTGCGAAAATATCTGATTTTATAAAGTGAATTCGCAATCTTATTACGACACATGTAAACGCCTAACTTATTACTGTTGCGGTTATCTACGAAAATAACACACTTAAAACAACGCTTCTGTAACTATAAAAATTCAGCACGCTTGTTAGATACATGATTTTCAGCCCTATCAAAATGAGTAAAAAAACCAACAATTTTTTTTTTAGACTGTTGTAACTCAGAAAAAAAACTGAATTCGTAAAGTGCAAAACGAGATGCGTGTGTTGGCCGTCACTTCATACTATCAAAAAACAAAATTTTAGGGTCACTGGCCAAAATCCCATAGGAAAAAGACTATAACAAACGCCTTGCGCTCTGTGAACAAAAGCGATGTGCTTCTCATCGAGCGTGGTACTCCGGCTCTTATCGCCCTGCTGTCCCCACGCGTCAAACGCAGAAATATGGAACCGTTAAAGACTACTCTTCCCTAACTACATCTTCAACTGGTATAAGAGAGGCTCGGTCATTTACAACTAACAAGCTAGCCACGGCAGTAAAACTGTGACCAGAGTGTCGGGATCTGAGGGCGAACGCCGACTCAGTTCGCAAGAAGGGCGGCTCGTGGATGGGCGATGGGGCGAACACGCGATCAAGTACTCCGGATCCTCTCCTACAATGCGCAGCCAGCCAGGAAATTAGATGTCTCGCGGGCTTTAAACCCAGGCGCGAGGACTTGGAGGAATGTAATGCCTAATAGACAACGCTGCTGGAGCCGAGGTCGTAGTTTGGGTCTTACGTCGCTGACCAACCCTGGGCTTCGAACAACTTGTGTACCGGCTTAAGTGGGTTCTTGACCGACCATTTTTATTATTTTAATAATTTTTATGTTTGTACGAGATATAGCTTATTTTGTAGTCACATATTTATTAGCTTTCATAGATTTTTATAATAGCGTGTCATAGATCATATTTGTATAAAACGGTTTTACGCTTTAAAAGAAAATCAACTGACATACCGAACAAAATTAATTCATATTGAATAATAATGTTGTAGGCTACAAGTTCTCCTATATAACAAGAAATAGTAAAATAAGTTTTTGTATTTTAGAAAATCTAGAATTTTTAAATTTTTTATTTAAATGTCAGCAATTTGTTTTTTGTTTTTATATAGGAGACCTTGTAGCCTACAACATCGTTATTCAGTGTGAATTATTTCAGTCAGATAAGTCAAATGGTTTCCCGTTAAAGCACAAAAACCTTTTATGCACATTTGGACGTTGACATGCCACTGTAAAAAACTATAAAAGCTAACAATTTTCATTACAGTAAAAAATAGTCACAACGTATGTGTACGAAAAAAACCACATCTTTGTACAAATTGAAAAGAATAAAAATTTTCGGTTCAGTGCCCCCTTAAGAGCTTGTGTCACTAATCAAGCTGAATTTTTATTAATTTTTTTCTGATTTCAAATTCTACAAGGTTTATTTTAAAATCTTTCATAGGGAGTTAGCAATTTAGATTACCTTTCACCATAGTTAATGAATTTGAAGTATTATAGCGTAGTTATGAAATAATTGAGTTGAATTAAAAATTAAGATAGTAACTATCCCTCACCATGTAATATGTCTAAGAAACTACTGGTACCAACTTAGTTCATAAATACGCATATGATCGTAAAACGTATTGTTCGTACTAGGAAAAATTGAAGATAATTCACAGCAGCCTAAATTTACTAACCGAAAATTAATAAATTAAACGACACAGATGACAAAGCCTCACAAGTGTGTTCATGCGGTCAAAACTACTGTCTATATTTTCAGTTAATTTAATTGTATGGTTATATTTTATTAATTGAAGTTTATACAAATATAGCGACATAATTTTTAAATGTTAATTGGGATAAATATGATGATCTTAATTAATTGTATTAAACAATTCTAACTTCAAAATTGTATCTTAATTTTAGAAGGAATGCTAAGAAACCACTGCACAATTAAGAAGTTTCACAAAAATTAATTGAAGAATTCGCATTTAATATTTAAAAAAAAACTGTGCTATGGTATACTATTGTGACCAGTTAATTCTATGAAATTCGTATATCCCAATATTTTATGTAAAATGTTCACATTTCCTGTAATGTAAAGCTACAAGATCATGAAAAACCCTTACAACGCAGCAGCAAATCTTGACACTAGAACAGCCTTACTGTTTAATCATGTCTCCCGTTCACGACACCTAGACGCTGTTATTTTTGGAAAATAAGCTGTTAGGCCTATATAACAAGGGACTACATTCTGCACTGGGTTACCATACTAACTGTTATATCAGTTCGAAGCATCCGTCGCCTTACTTGACAGATTTCATACCAGCTTTTTGTAATAATTCCTGGTATGTTTTATGCCACAGATTCTGTAACACATTATCCAACTAACCGAGTATACTGCAATTCTAGTGATATCTACACAAGCTAAACCATATGTTGCTATTTTGATTTACTTACATGTGGTTTACATTGACTTTGAAGCATGCGGAGGTAAAATTGAAAGTAGGTACTGTAAACTATTTCAAACCCTGCCTGAAAGTTCCCTTGCGAAATTAATCATGCCCACTCAATAAAAACCTTAATACAAATAAAGCGCACTTGTTTTTTTTTAAACCATAGTCAATTAGCATCATTATAGTGATAGTAAAAATAGAATGTTTTTTTTTTTGGGAAACGACAAAGCATTCCATATGTTTACGTCTGAACAAGTTCAAAATTCGACTTATTTTTCCATGTTATCGAAACCACAATCTTAAGGGAGCTGCCTAACTGAGCATTAGAGGCTAAGAAGTAACGGAAATATAAGAGCGACCTTTAAGTATGCATCAAAATCCATAACAAGCAAAGCGCTGAACTGGAGTGTAAGATTCCTGCCGATCTATTTTTACTATTGGACTTCTACCAGCGACTATACAATTTATTAGTGGAAAGTCTGTAGCAAGGTTCAGTGATGGTATCTATATACGGCTCAGGATAAAGTGAGCACTCAAAAAAGCCCTGCTAAAGTTATATTTTCAGCCAATTTGTATCTCTCCCTTGTAACGGCTGACGACGGGAAATGTTTAACCTCTATAGATACGTCACTTGATGTTTGCACGTGTAAGATAAATTGTGAAGTCAGTAGATCCCAATATAGTTTGATTAAAAAATAATTAATTATGCAAAATGCTATTGTGATGATTTCGGTTGATTTTGTTTCATTATTGTTGTATTTAAATAGGAAAACACATGGAACTATGTCGGGTAACTTGGCCGCCAACCATGCAAGCAGTAAGGGGACTATAGTTAATGTTGAATTATATGCAGTAACGGCTAGTGATATTACTCACTTTATCCCGAACGACCTATATCCGAGTTTCTCATACATTCCCGTTAGTAGGCTATATTTTGTAGTACGACAGTCTGGAATAGTAGTTAGTTTCTATCTATGTTGGATGGCTTAAAAACAATGTTTTTAATGAGCATGTTGTATTAACAATGATGTTCTGCCCTTGTTCGAAATGTAGTTGTTTTCTCTTTGTACATTGGCGTAATGGGCACATCTGGAATTACCAACATACTACGACGCATTTGAAGCGTAGGTGGCGAACTTCAATATTACAAAATTAATACACTATATTACAAATCACGCAAATTTAAGCCAGCTGCCGTCGAGTGATCGCAAAAATCTATGTTGATTCGTATAGCAGCCTGCACACCAGCTAGTGCAATATGCCTTATGGAATTGTGTACAACATTCACTACAATGTAAGTATAATGCAGTAACGGGTTATACGTATACTTGGAGCACAACTTCAGCAGAAATGTGCTGTATCTATCGTGAAGTTATATTTCTCTGTCACGACCGGTGCTAACAAACGTACAGACTTTGCTTCTCGAGACTCAACTAGTTGTGTCACGGCCGTCAGACATCAGCGGTACAAACTCCTCGCCCAATGAGCGTGACGCTTAATCGCGCACCGGTACATAGCAGATAAACTGCTTTAGTTCTACCCGGGAGAATTTACAATGATTCGCCTAAGTGTTACGTCGCTGAGATACATATTGGTAGAGTTACGGAGAAGAGTGTTCCTGAGATAGCTTAAAGGATGGCATGGCTTATTTGAAATTTATCATACACCTTCAATCATTGTTAAAAAGTAATATCTGCCATAGATACCGAAATGTCCACCACAAATTATATGTATAAAAAAGATTGTTACATAATTTTAAGACTTAACGTTTCAATCAGTAAGAATTAAAATTTTTTTATTATTGTTTTTAATTATTTGAGGAAGGAATTTTATTATTCTGACATAAGATGGGAGGAAAGGCTTAACGTATCGTCAACGTTAATTCTACAAGAAGTTAGAAAGAAATCGTGTGATCTCCAGCGGAATCGGTTCCCGGATTTTCGCATGTGGGAATTATATCGGACGATGTAGCTGGTCGGCGGGTTTTCTCGGGGATCTCATGTTTCCCCTTACATTCTCATTCCGATGTTTCTTCATTAAAGAGCGTCATTCTATGCCATCATTCGGGGCACGAAGGTGCCTACGGGCAGCCAGTGATAAATATGTAATCTAGCCCTTGGCTACCCTTCCTGACATTTAGCCGTCTCTAACGACTTCGCTGTCTCTCCAACACTGTACTTGCGCGGGTCGTACAAACATTCTTGAACGCGAGGAGAGCTTGACTCGCATGAAACACGTCTCGCGGCAGGAGTTGTAAAACTCGAGGTCGGAGAGACACCAACTCAACGCCAAGAGGGAACTGCAAGCTCACGCACGTCACGTCCGGACTCGAGGGCCTGTAAAAGACGCACGTGTCGCTTGTTTAGCAGTCATCCCCGCGCCTTCTCTTGTGTAAACGTCCAGACACACTGGGTCGACCGTTTATCTACCTCTACACGTATATCCGTGTGATCTAGCAGCACTGACAACGTCACGCACACCTTCTTTACGGCCGCAAAGCAAGCACAATCTTTACAGGTGACGGTCAGGGACCTGAAATATTCGCGTTTTCTTTCACGCACAATCCAGGATTCCATCAACTGTAAGTTCGTGCCACTTTCGCAATGGACGACTTGAAGTACACGCCCCCTGACGTCACCGCAGGGGAAAAGTAGGCCTACTGTGAGAAACAAAGCTTGTTTACAAACATGCTGATTTGTTAGTTGGTAATTGCAGAAAGCAAAAATGTTGCGCATTCATAGATTTGTACGCAAGGGTAAAAAATATTAGTCTCAATTTCATGGTTAAGATACGCAAATACATAAGATTAATATTTACCTGAAAAACGGCAAATTCCAAACAGATAATCAATTTTCTTGACGTACATCTCATCCGGGACATGTGAAGCCAAACAGCTAAATGAAGGTTATGTTCGGCTGCGGTATCCATGGAGATAGGAATTGTTTCCCACATCTGACTGAAGCTCCGCCTCTTTTCAAGTCGTCCATTGACCATTGACTTATTTGACACTTCCCTGAAGTCGCTGTGTAAGCGAGCAGCCAATGAACAGCTTTTGTCTGCTTGAATATACAGATATTCTTGCAGGCTAGCCTGCCGGACCTCGAATTTTTCCCGTCTCTAGTGATGGTATATCGCGAAAAATTGTGTGCCAACATACCCTTGAAAACGCAGTACTTTCTTGCAACATATATGATTCGGTGATATACTTCTGACACAACGTAGCTGTCTACAAACCAATAACATGCATCAAATATTACAATAGCGGGATTTTAAATGGCTCAGTCAAATAGGGTAACAGCTTCAAGTTATAAGTTCAAGCCAGTATTCTTCTGGTAAGTTTAACGTGTGTTGAAATCCAGCAAACAGTCAAGTTTTACCGCGATAAACCATAGTCTCTAACAATCTTGTATGATTTAGAGCGTACATATTTTTAGCATAAATAAAGATGCGCCAGAAAATATTTATTTTCACGGAAACATGTGTTCCAGAATAAATACCGTCTGTGAAGAATACCAAAGGCCAGGGTATTGCAACAAAGAATCCAGATTTACAACTTGGCATTCGTAAGATGCGCACCCCGGAGGATGTCATGAAACGACAACGGAGAGGCGCCGGAACTAGAATGACAGGGAAAACGGGAGATCATCGAGAAAACCCGCCGACGAGCGGTACAGTCTGGCACAACTTCCACATGTGAAAATCCAGGGACCGACCCCAACTGGGATCGAACCACGACTGGGATCGAACCACGACTGTCTTGGAGGGAGGCGAGTTCTCTGACCACTGCTCCAAACGCGACCCCTGTGTACCAGAATTAAGAGGGCGTGGCACATAATTCAACGCGTAAAGCATTAATCTATAACTGTAGGTTTCTTGAAGCCAATTTGCGAAAGTTAAACAATAGCAATCACAGACAATAGTTTTAGCCAATGTTTCAAACAAAACTGTTTCCAGTGTTACGAACTACTGAAGCACAATCTCCGACGCCATAATCTCGTGCATTTAACTGTGGCGCAAGATATCACGCGTAGCGAATTAGTAATTCTGGATAAATATTTACTCATGAAATTGACAAATACCATTATATAGGATTGTCGTTAAGTATTTTAACCATATTAGTTTCGAAAAAAGCGTAGAAATCAATTGGTGTTTTTTTTTTTTTTTTTTTTTTTTTTTTTTTTTTTTTTTTTTTTTTTTTTTTTTTTTTT
>PNEQ01102342.1:32994-46329 GCA_003012365.1 Medauroidea extradentata | reverse complement strand
GTAAAGTGAAAACAACAAAGGTCCGAGAATTGATCCCTGTGGGACACCTTTTGTCACAGAGATCCAGTCGGAACATAATTTTCCGTTGCTGGTGTTGACTTCTACCTGTTGTGAACGGTTTTCTAAGTAGCTTCTGAACCACTGACAAGTGTCACGTGACACTCCAGCAGCCGCCAGTTTTACTAACAGTTGCTTATGGATTATGGTATCGAAGGCTTTAGTGAAATCAAGGAATATAACATACGTAACCTTCCCTTCGTCCATGGCTTTGTAAACCGTGTCGTAAGGTGGTTGCTGAAATCTGCAACCTACCCTTACCTGAAGAGATCCAAGAAGATCGAAACACGAGTACGTCATTCTTATCCTTGGACGGGCTTTACGGTTTAGGATACGAATTGGGATTTCCAATTGCTATATTCCCACCGTAGCGGGTGATGTATCGTGCGGAGCACACACGTCCTAAAGATGCATTCTTGAACATGACAGATACCAGCTATTTGTCTCCGACCGATTCTCACCTCTAACGGAGACCACCTTACGACACGATTTACAGATTTTCGTAAACTTAGAGGTTGGCGTGAAAGGTAGAAGGAACTTGACACCTTCGATTACATTACGCCAAGAAACACAGTTTAACATTACTTCTTTATTATTAAATAAAAGTTGATTATTTTTAATATTTATAATGATTTCCTTTTTTATTATTTTAAAAACTAATTGATATACTCTATTTAATATAAGTTTAGATCAATTTGATAGTAACTTATGGGCAATAATATTTAATATTTTGTGATTTTTTTGCGCAATGCAAGACATTTTTAGCTCTAAAACAGAACCTGAAATATCAATTTCAGCATTTGTACTGCAAAGTTTGTCTTATGTAGGGCCATAAATAACAAAATATTTCAAATTTTTGCCCATAAGTTGCTGTCAAATTTATCCAAACCTGTATGAAATAGAGAATATAACGTGTTGTGCCTCTTTCCAAGAGTTCATTTATATAGTATACATTTTTAATAAAAATAGTATTTTATCAATGTAAAAAACATACACCAAGTAACAATAGTTCACACGAACCAACAAAAAAAAAAGGAAACATGTATTAAAATATATTTGTACAATCTGTTATACTTAAAAAATCTGTGTTTATGGGTGGAAACATTACACAGCAAATTGCGAATTAAATTTGTAAACCAACTCGAAAAATTTATCCTAGAAGAGCTATGTTAGCTTTCGGAATTGACGATCTCAGGAAAGCTGATTTAGTTGAAATTAATTCTGTATCTTAAAAAAATATAAACAAAATTAACAAATGATGTTAACCGTTGTTGAAGTTTTTTTTCCAAATTTGCATGGGCAAAATCAGTTAAGGATAAATCTGGTGATCATGATACATTAGTATATAAAAGTATATTAAACTGTCGACAACATAACTTTTTTCAAGCAGATAATGGGAAAGAATTGTGTAACGAAATATATTTAAAAATAAAGAGTGATTACAATATAACATGCTTTTTTTCACTATAAAGGTAGCGTTTTTGAGAGATTTAACGGCAATTGGAAGGAGAAAATTTAGAAAATGTTCAATGTCCAGAAAAGCTAAAAATGGATAGATATATCACCAAAATTAATAAGTGATTAAAATAACACCATTAATAGAATAATTAAAATGAAACGTGTATATGTAAATAAAAAGAATGTTTCCTATATTTTCAATATGTATGAAAAAAAGGAGAAAAACCACTAAACCAAAATTTGCTATTGGAGATAAAGTTCGTATAAGTAAAGCTAAAAAATTGTTTGAAAACGGACATACACCTAATTTATCTACTGAAATATTCGAAATATCTGAAGTATTACACACAAACCCAGCCACATACTAAATTAAAAATTTGCGAAACGAACTTATTAAATGTGTGTTTTATGAACCAGAGTTTCTTAAAACGAAATATGATAGAGATTACTTGGTGAAAAAGGTTTTGCGAAAAAAAGGAGCCAAAGAGTAAGTTAAATGGTTAGGTTTTCATAGTAGTTATAATTCATGTATAAATAAAAATAATATTCTTTTACAAAAATGTTTTTATACAAATAGGTGAAAAAATAATTGAGAGCTACAAACATAAGATGTTTACGTCAAATGATCTGACATAAAATAATTCAAATGACTACAAGAAGAAGATTGGGTTTGATGTACCGACTGGTGATTCATTTGTACATCCGAGCAAAGCTTATGTCTATGAACAATTTAGACTGGGACACATACCAGAATGATACTTTTAGCAATGATTCAACTATCGATATTTGTAATATATTTATTCCATTCCAGTTTTCAAAAACATAAATTTCTTAGCATGAAAATATTATTGAAAATATTGATAACCCTGGAATAACTATAAGTATGAAACATGCATTACTAGAACCGGCATCAGAATCATTAGATTTGCAATTAGCAATGGTAGGAAAATGTCGTGGAGTGGTAAGAAATTTAATTTTTTTAGCACAGATAAACATAATACCCATCGGAATATTTATTTGGATTGCAGTGGCATTAATTGGAAATGAGGTTATAGAATTACGCTCATACGCCATTCTAACAACGATAATCATGTTTACAGACAACCTAAATTTAAAGCTGATGGATCTGTAGATAGTGTTCTACCAACTATTAAAACTGCTATTGAAAAAAATGAAATAATGCGGCTAATCGTTGAATACGAAGATATTTATGAAAAATGAATTAAAGCTAAATTTGTAACATAGAATTTGGTCCAATGCTACAGATGAGTATAAATTTCAATTTATTTGTCAATTGACCTACGTATTTACTGTTCTATGACCATAGTTACCACGTGCCAGGAACATGGAGGTATTAGTCTATGGAGTGGAGGCCTTTGAGAAAATTTGAAGCCGGCCAACAGACGACGTTTAAAGACAAGGATAGAGCTAGCGGTGGCAAAAACATGTAAACACAGCATTGAGCTGAATGAAAATGTTTTAGTTTTTTGTTAACTACACATTACGGTGAAAGTTCGTTTAGCGTTTGGCCTTACAAACAGATTCGATCGCTGCGGTACAGGTAAGAAACTTTTATTTAAATTCGTCAAGTTTATAAAGTATATACACACAGCGAGAGCTAATTCGTTTTTTTTTTTTATTTCTGAAGCAATTTTAAACTGCTCTGTACGATTCAAATAGAGAATTTGCGCGAATTTTTGTAAAAAAATTACATAATTACATTGCTTTCTGCTATTGTTCTGCCACCCAAAATATGGCGAGTCATGAAAAATAACGTCCTGCGCATGCACAGTTCGAAAATGATTGGCTTCACACGATTACCATTGAAATGTACGGAAGATGCCACTCCATAGACTAATAATACCTCCATGGCTAGGAAGAATGTACGTTTTAATCGTCTATGTATCGAATGTATAAGGTATTGTGTTTTGGAACTTTAATGACTTCTACCGCACGAAATATTTTATTTTGTATCGCGAATTACAACCTGATCTGATCATATAAGCGAACAACACCGGGTTTAGCTACGAGGAAAGTATTGACTAGAATTAGTATTGCGATGTTAAAACAAGAGAAGTAGTTTGTTGAAGAACGATTGAGAAAATTCGTAAGGAAAAGAAGAACGTTCCCGTCCGTGGTGCAGAACAGACGTGTTGTCGAGAAGACCCGAGGATTTCTTCGAGACGTTGAATGGTTCCTACGTGATGTCAGAAAGGTCTCATTTTGCTTCTACGACTACTACCAAGAGAAATACATTTGAAATTATCCACGACGTCAACGCCGAAGAATGATATTCAAGGGAATTATAAAGAAGAACTTGTGGTTCAGGTCATTCCATAGTCCACTTTGTGTTCGTTGCTGTCCTGGGTTTCCGAGGTCTACAGTTCAACGGGCCCACCATTCGATGAACGAGGGAAACGATAGCTTCATCCGAGGGCGAAGAGGTCGCGATCGTTTCACAAGAACCAAGAGTATGTGGTCGCCATCCAAGGACGAGAAGGATGTGGTCGAATAAGTAATGAGGGATGATCTAGAGGCAACTGTCCCGACCTACTGCAAAACATCCTTGGTAAGACCCACCTAAAAGTACGTAGTCGTGCCAAGTTTAGTTCTTCGTCAAGGGCTGAAAGAAAAAAATCTATAAAATTTTTGATAAATTCCTGAAAATTAGTTGATTATGCAGAACAGCTTTAAAACTCTTCTTATATCCCAACGGGTGTAATTCACTTCAAAATGAACAAAAATCTAAGATCCACCCCAAGATTTCTGAACCTGAGCTAGCAAAGAATTTAAAGAAGTTCATGAGCTGTTCAGGGAACGAACAGGATTTTTGGAAACGTCTAGAACTCAGAAATTTCGTAGAACCCGGGTTTGTAAGTTTAGTGATGGTCAAGTTCGTACACGAATTAATCACCTGGTCACGGTAAAAACACATCATCTGAAATTCCATACACTATCATAATTTCTGCTTATTATATTATTTAGTAACCTGACTTGTCTGTAGAAGTCATTATTTTTCAATTGTGTAAATTCTGTTTAAATATATTTTCTTATGACTTCTACAGGCATTTCGTTTCCATTTGGTCGGTAGCTATAGTAATAGAAATACTGGTTGGCTTTCTAATTTATCTCATCCTTTAATAAAGTGAAAGAAAAGTTTCACATACTAAATATGTGTCACAAAGAAAATTTGGCGCCCTAAGTGGGGCCGATTAAATATTGAAGAATTTAAATTAAGCACCATAGAGAATAAAATAGCTATCATAAAACCAACCAAGTTACTTGTTGAGGAAACAAACCAAGTCAGAAAACCGACTGCTTGTTTAGGGCAATACATAGAGTACAACAAATTGTTGTAATAATGCTAATATCAAAAGTGTTGGTATAGTTATAAGAAAATTGCGGAAAGAAAAATTGTCATGATACACACAGAAGAAGCGATTTACAACGTAGTTACACAATTCACAGCTGAAAGCGACACTTTTTCTCCGGAGATAAGTGTGACTGCTGAATGTATGTAAATTACGAATCAATTACACTATAGTCGTTAATGACATTTATGCAACATATGTAGGATAATTTTAAGGCCGAATTGAAAAGTAGTTATGCTGAACGGAAAATCAGTCAGGATAATTTTAAGGCCGAGTTGAAAAGTAATTGAGGAGCTTTCGTGCAAAACCCGATATGTCCGTCGATGATGAAAATTGAGATTATATGTTCATGCAGATCAATTTGTTGAGCTGAATTGGTCTCTGATATTATTACTCAGCAAAACGCAACATGTCCTAGCAAAATGCATCCCTAAAGTAAGAGTTTGTGTGCAAAACCTAACATGTCCACTTATGGGTTGCCCCACTTGTATGATGTACGAAAAAATTTTTCTACATGCTCTGTATGGGCTGTTCCAGGTTTTCTTGGGGAATATAAGGTTTACTTATTGTGTACGAATATGTTATTACTGCGCTGTATTATGTTTGTTAGAATATAATAAATCAATTAATTACGAAGCAATGTTGTGTAGGAACCAAGTGCTGCTATCTAGCAGATAATAGCTAACCCACGGCGCTGTTATGCGGGAATATTATAAAGGAAAGGATAGTGATGCCATCTTGTGTATGGTAAAGAAGCATCATGTAAGGAAAGTAAAATACGGTAATGCAATCTGTTGTACGATATCAGAAGCACAGTCATACACATTATTCTTAGTGATACACACCTAATCAGGATTGTATTATGTTGTCTTTGACATTCATACATTGTTATTGTTGCCAGTTTGTTATTCATTACGTGCTTTGACTTACGACGTAGTGATTCTGTAGCGAGAAAGTTGGTTATTAAAATGGATTCTAGCCAAAGTGTAGATCAAATAAATACAGGAAGCAGGAAACGAAAATCAAAAGAGAATAAAATGATTGTGCAGAAGAAACAAAGGTAAAAACACAGTAAATGTTTATCTTTCTATTCAGTAATACAATACAAAGGATTTAATTACTAAGTTATGTTATATAATATGTATTTTATCATTACATATATACAGATCCCGGACTGTCTGATTTCCAAACCACATGCAAACATGAAAACAAAACATTTTCATGTAGGAAAGTTACTACGGCAGACATTCTACACATCAGAGCAAAGTTTTATGCCGACGCAGATAAAGTGACACAAGATAACCGTTTGTGTCACATGCTACGAGTAACCGAACCTCCCAGACGACGTCCAAGGCTTTTGGTTGACGATAAGAAGAAACCACATGCTATACACATTCAATATCAAGTAAGTGTTATTCACAGAATGTTTTATATTGTAATATTTTATTTAATTAACTTTTATTTACGACGTGATACTTTCAGTTTCTAGCATGCTACCATCTTCGTACGCTACTTATTTACGGAAATACTACCATGTTGGCGACACTCTAAAAACATATAGAGAAATGTTACTTAATCAAAAACGTTAACATTATTCCAGTTGAATATCGGGGCCGCGGTGTTCTAGTGGTCCCCATATGGTTCGATCCCCGGCAGGGCGTAATCCCGGATTTTCTCATTTGGGAATCGTGTTAGCTATGTCACTGGAGGCTTTTTGTTAGAATCTCCCGTTTTCCTCGCTCTATCATTCAGGCGCCGCTCCATTGTAGGGTCTCATTCCATTTTCATTGTTACTGAATACCTAGTGTACCCAACTTGAAGTTCCACTCCAATGGACAATGCCTCGTTCTTAGGTGCATTACCCACAAAAGTTATAATTACTATTTTTGTTATTGTAGTTAAGTAGTTGGTAATGGAATTTGCATCTCAAAGACAATATCTGTTTTGTGTGTTTTAGCTACCAACTATGAAAAGTGGACAGAAAGCAGTGCGTCAGAAGTTTTTCCTGTCAGCTTTCGGAGTATCAAACGACAGGGTAATCCGGGTAGCAAAGGTTCTCCACGAGGGCAACAACATCAAGGAAAATCGTGGAGGAGATCGAATTTCTCACAAATCGAAGTTGAAAAAGGTAAAGGTAAGGGAATTCATAGGTCGTCTGAAAGTTACCGAAAGTCACTACAACAGAGCGAAATCCAGCCGTGTATATCTGCCAGGAGATGTGAACATAAGTAGATACATAAAATGTATAACAGTTCTGTCGAAAATTCGCTGCATGTTAAATACGCTATGTTTCGAAAGATCTTTTTCAATGATTTCAACATTGGCTTCAGGTCCCCAGCATCAGATGTTTGCACTTGCTACTTGCGATTACAAAATGATATTCGTAATGGAAAAGGTCCTCTAAAAAGTAGGCACTAATCAATGAGAAAAGAGTTCACAGACTACGGTCTAATGCGTTTTACAGTTTAGCCAGAAAGAAGCCACTATCTACTCTAACACTGTGTTTTGATATGCAGCAAGTTCAACCTCTACCGGAAACCCCTATTCAAGAAGCATTTTATGCACGTCAGTTAGGGTTCTACACTTTGTGTGTTGTTGGTATGGATTCCAGGAATCCAACGTTTTATACGTGGACAGAAGACCTGGCTGGTCGTGGAGCAAGAGAGGTAGGATCAGTACTGTTAAGTCATTTGAATGGCCTTAATTTGGAAGGTATTTTCAATATATTCGTTTATTTTGTGCTGAATGTGGTGCACAAAATCGCAATTCTCATATTGTACACACGTTAATGCATTGGCTTAAAAAATGGGCGCCAGCGAATTTGGAAGATATCTTGCTGGTTTTTCCAGTTCGGGCCCACAGTTTTCTGCCAGCAGATAGGGTGTTTGGCAGAGTTGAGAAACTCTTGAGAAGAAACACATTAATCATTTCTAAAGATGAGTACCACAAATTGTATTCTGAAGTAGGACTTGTGAAGGAGCTTGGAACGCACGGGAAACTGTACGATGTTAAACAGTTGCTTGATGTATATAACAAAGTACGTGGCATCAGCTAGATGAAGATAATTAAAATCAAAATATTTCGTAACGAAGGTGTCCTGTGCAAAGTGAAAGGACAAACAACTTACAAAGTTGACTTGAATGACACATACTTATCTCTTTTGAAACAGGGTAAAAGGGATGGTGCTATATTGAAAACATATCCTTTATGTAATCCTATTAAACGAGAAAAGAAGAAGGATATTACTTCACTGTTAACCAAACAATTCGGGCCCAATTGGCAGTCATATGAAAATCTAACGTTTTACAAAATGATCCTTCAAAATGCTCCAGTTTATGATGATCAGGATGGCGATGAACCTCAGGATTGTAACTGTCTGGATGAAGACATAGGTTTACATGTGTAATGTAATACATATTTTGTTGTTTTGAAAGTTTGTTTGCATTGAAATTGACATAGTTGCAAAACTTTAAATGCAGTAACGTTGGAATTGTGCAAGTCTTTGTAATGTAAAATGAGCCAATGCAGTATGTTTGTTCGTCAGGAGAATGATTATAAAATGATTTAAAATATGTTTTTGTATCCAAGACTATATTTTGTTTGATATTGTGTCAAGTGCTTGTTGAAAAGTGCTGTTATTATTTTGGAAATATATTGCAAGTAAACGTTTTAATCATATGAATGAAGGTTTGGTTCCATTGACTATTTATGCACACAATTATGACCTCTTTATACTACATTTAATATTAAATTAACTAATACACAATAAATTCAAGAGTGTGTAATGTTATTCTGTTCAAAATCCAACATGTCCACATTATGTTTCGTGCAAATCCCGACATGTCTGTCATGTTTGGTTTTGTTCATTCAAAACCTGACATGTCCATAGCACATTGCGATATATCTACCATATTTATTTGTATATTTAATGTTTGTAAACTCCACAAAACTCAAAAAATTAATTGCTATTTAATCACTATAGTTCCGTATATTTACTAACCTTTCGCTATGAGCTACAACTTTTTTGCTTTTATCTCAAAATCATTTAACATGGACACGTCGAGTTTTGCACGAAAGCTCCTCAGTTATGCTGAGTTGAAAGCCGGCCTGGAAAATTTTAAGGCCGAGTTGCAAGATGAAATTAAGACAGTTCGCGAATACATCAGCGCGGATCTAACAGTAGTTTTGAGGGGCTGGAAAAACGACCTGTATATACGTTTAGAGAAAACCGAAACGACCGCTAGGAAGTGTAATACTTTATTGCAAGAAACGGTACTCGAGTCAAATGCTCGATTTCAGGAGGTCGAATTACAAGTATACAAAGTTACGAGGCACATTGACACTCAAAGAGAGGTATTGATGAACTTATGCAACACAAACCAAAATGAATTCGAAAACTTGCACCAAGTTAATTAGACAGAGTTTGAGGTTTGGTCGCGTAAAATAGAGGGCAATTCGACGCGAAAATTTGAGCAAATGAAAATACAGTCTCGCACTGAAAGTATTAGCTGTGATGAGTTTGTAGAGCGGGCGGAACAGCCGAGTGTTTCAAAGAATGCAGATTGTAAAGGAAATAATACTGTTATAAGTTCTGATTTGGAAGAAGGTCTTGTAAACACTACTACTATAAATGGATTACGTAGTCATCACAAGGAGACGTCTGAAATGAATGAGGTCACACAAGCGATGAACATGGCTGCGTTGTTCCAGCGTCCAGTACAACAGATTAGTAGGTCAATACCACGATTTTCGAACAACGAATACGAAAATCCTATGACATTTCTAAAGCAGTTCGAGGAATACAGACATTTTTAACCTCACTGAGAACGAGAGCATTAGATATTTAAGCTTTTCGTTAAAAGGTACGGCAAACTATTGGTGGGAGGTCGAGAAGGCAAATACCAAGACCTACGCCGAGTTTCGCGATAAATTTACTAAGCATTTCTGGGGACCAAGAGCACAAGGGCTTGTAATAGCGTTATTACACCAAGAAAAATATGATCCCAGAGAGGAAGTCGAAGAGTAGACAAAGACATTAGTTTGATACACGAGCGAAGCTGTCATCTCACATCTGAAATGACTGAAGCAGAGTTAAATTCAATGTTAACCACTCAGATGCCAGCAGCATATCAAGTAGCATTAGTGGGAAAATATTGCCTTTCCTTGACAGAATTTAGAGAACAACTAATAATGCTTGACAAATTAGAGCGTCAACTGCGTCGTCAGCCATGGGGCAACCGTAGAGAGAGACCTACGGGAAATGAAGGTTATCCAGGCAAAGATAAATTCTGGCGTGGATAAAATATAGACAGTGGGGTTGAAGTAAACGCGATGCGTAAAATCCGCGACAGCAAGTCAGATGACGAGGCTGGATATGGTGGTCGTCAGAACCAGGATAATAAGAAGAAATTCTGGAAAGCGAGAAATTCGCGAAATTTTCATCGACAGAGTCGACGAAATAAATTGGCGGAACGTCGAACGTCGAGGTCAAGATCGAGGAACCGCGAAAGCGGGATGGGAGACAGCAAGAAACGTGATGCATGGAGAACATCGCCGAAGAACCAGCGACCAACCGAAAAAAATAACGACGAATGAACCATTGAATCCCAGCGCACCCGAGTATGAAGGGCCGGGAAGTAGCGAAAGAAGATCACGCTCTTCCTCACCAAGAAAGAAAAATTTAAACTAGCTTCGTCTGGTGATGAAAGTCTCCAATCGCCAGTTACTGGTAGGGCAGCACCTCAGGAGACGTGTAAAGGAGTTGATGTTTATGAAATTCATAGAGAAGATCACGATCAGAAAACAGTATTTCGTCGATGTAACGTAGGTCGTGAACATGAAATGGCGGCCATGCACACACATATACCAGAGAGGAATGACATAGACTTTCTAAGAATAAATGCAATTTTAATAGCAAGAATGACAGAGACTATTTAATGCAAGACTCTGAAGACATAGAGGAAACAAAATTTGACATACTTTGCCCTGAACTTAAGCTAAATATCTGCAGGGAAGTTATGCCAACGTTGTTCGATAGCGGAGCTGAAATATTCTGTATCTCAGAAGAGGCAGTAGAATACCTAGTGAAGAAAGATTCTAAATTCACCAAGTTATATGCTATAATTAAGGCGATTGCAAAAACTACATTGTCTAAGGTCAAGCTGTTTATCAAAGAAGTCGGAAAACCGACATGCATAATATCAGATAATAGTACACAGTTTACTGGAAAAACACTGCAAGAAAGATTAAAGTCTTGGAAAATAAGGCTGACAACTATTTCGGTTTATCATCGTTAATCCAGTGTCGTCGAACGAAGTATGAGAACCTTAGGTACCATGCTAAGGATACATTGTCACGATAAACAGCAAAACTGGTGCGATAAATTTCCATTTGTTGAGTTGGTCATGAACCACACTATACATGCATCAACAAATTTACTCCTTACGAGATGCTGACCCATCGACTGTCGGAGATATTTTATGTTATAACGATTTCCCGCTATGACATGGATATTAACCAAGGAAAAACTGAAGAAATCAACATTGAAGAAGAAATTAAGAGACTAGTCAGCAGTCGACTTGTATCTGCAGCTAAGAGAGCAAAGTATACTAAAAGGTCGAAGATCGATAAATTTGATGTACGCGATTTCGTACATATTAGGACACACCCCTATATCTCAATTTTGGCCTAGGGTAACGAAGAAATTATTCCTGCTACATGAAGTTCCTTTCGAGATCAGTAAATTCATAAGAAGGAATTGCTATGAACTAGTACAGTATACCCAGACACAGACGAACTGAAAGGCAGGTATAATATAACCGAATTACGCAAGTATGTTACTATGGAAGTGTAATGGTTAGTATCGAGAGAAGTTTATTATGATACACACACATGTTATGCACGAGTTTTATCGACGCAATGTTTCGGTGGTACCTGAATGAATGTGATGCGATTTGCCTAAGTTGCAGGCTTAGTAGTGGTTTGATCCTGGAGCCAGAGTTGACCAGTAGATTGTTTTGCATCGGCGTGGGAGCCGAGATGCATTATCACTTACGTCACTTTTGTCATACGTCACGATTGCTATGGAAAGTAATGTTTGAACCGCCACGCTTGAAGAGAGAACGAAAAAACTCTTTGGTGTTGTTTAAGTAAGGTAAATGTGTGTTACAAACTAGCGTATTAAATTTGGGAAATAATGCATACGATTGGAAAAATATAGCATTGTGAAACATATTATGTCTGTTTAGGGTTGTATGACTACTGAAATCTTGCACATACGTAATCAAATATTTATGTATGTGTGTATTCAGATGATGTCGTTAAATAACAATTATTTTGCAAACCTCAGAGAAAATGCTGTATTCTTGTGATGAAGTCGACCAACTACGAGAAGAAATATTCGAAATGTATGCTAGGCTACAGGTCTGATTTAGGAATGTAGATCATGTTTACCATCTGACTCATTCAAGTATCGTTACATTCATATAAACAAAGAAGCACACTTGTTTCTGCATTATGTAGATTTGGTATTCAATTTCAAAATACAGTTACACATCATTTGTCACACTCATGGTTGGGTTCGTGACCAGGGTGGTGTATAACGACCGATCTGTAATGATACCAGACAGAATAGTGCAAGTACAACATCGGATCGTTGATAAAAGACAGATGGAGTGTGTATATTAAGTGGTGCTGGATAAAAACTTGACGTTCACTATTATTAACTTATTTAGTGTTAATAAGTCACAAATATTCAACAGGCTCAGGTAAGGACTGAATTAAGGAACTGTTGAAATTGCTATTATATTCTTTGGGATGTGTATAAACTGTGGGTAACTCAAAGAGATAACAACTTTACATAGAGAACAGAAGATACGGTTATGTGATACCGTAGCACAAGGCACTGTGCACTTGTGTCAGAAGTAAAGTGCGTGGTCTGCTCACTTTTGTTGGTGAGTTACGGAGAGAACTACAACGTCGAGAAGACGAGCAACATGTGGTTGTATTATCTTATTTCTTGTACATAGTGGAAGTACATCCTATTGTCTACTAAATATTGAACTTGGAAAATTAATATTATGTTACTGCGAATAGAGACCAACTGTCATAATAGTGATTAGTTTTTTATTGTTTTGTTAGTCGTGAAATTGTTGAATTGTTTAATGTTGGAATAACTTGTTTTCTTTTAATATCAACATTTATAGATTTAAATGAAATATCTAAATTGATATTTTCTTTAATGGACTTGAAAGGAAACTTGAAGTTTACAAGAAATTATCACCAACTGTTTGGAAAGAGCATGTTTCAATAATTTGTTAATTGTTATTGTATTTGTTTAATGTTATAAAGTTCCATGTTTATTACGTCAAGTAATGGTCGAGTCATTGTTCAAATTTAAATTTATACATATGTTATGATCGACGAAAAAAAAAAAAAAAAAAAAATTTTA
>PNEQ01102342.1:0-32894 GCA_003012365.1 Medauroidea extradentata | reverse complement strand
AAACAATAGATGCAATATCAGACATTGAAAAAATGGAAATAATGCGGCCAATCGTTGAATACGAAGATATTTATGGAAAATGAAATAGAGCTTAAATTTACAAAAATCCGAAAATTCCAATTAGTTTTTATTATTGGTAATGCATTAAAAAAATGTACCACCTGGCACAAATTCGTTTCAATTCGATATATAAAATATCAATTTAATCCGATTCAATACGATATGCCAGATTATGTAATTGTTGGCTGTAAACTAAACAGAAAGAAAACCAAATCCAGAACATGATAAACATGCTTCGATGTTTGATCACTGCAGTGCTAGAAATATTTCTATTAAAAATGGTAGAAATGAAGTATTTCTAAAAGAGAATTGGATTTTAGACATAGATGATAACATATCTGATAAAAAGTATATTGCTTATAAAGATTTTATAAATTCAAAATCTAAATTGGAAACTTCTTATCGTAATAGTGAAGTGTATTTCAACCCAAATACATTTATTTCTGAAAGACCGTTATATGATACTGATTGTTCTTACCTAATAACTTATATTGTAAAGATAGGACTAATCTGAAACTTACAGCAGATTTTAATACACCAATTGAATTTACTACAATATATAATGTAGTGTTCATTAGCCAAGGGAACCTTATATGTGATAGTAGAAAGTAAAATAATCATTGAAGTTTTGAAGTGGGTAATGTTTTCTTAGCTTTTAAATATAAATTTCACTACCTTTTCACCCTACCAATGTGGAGGAGTAAATATTTTTCGTGTGTTTTAGAACACAGAGGGAGAGATATTCATCCCTCTGAAATAGTATTAATTTCTATAACTTTTTCGGGCCTAGATTGTCATCCGCTAAAATTACATTTGCTATTAAATTTAAATATTATTAATATTTAACACCATGTAAGACAAAATTTCATTAGCTATCAATAGTTTGTATATTTTATATGTAGTTGTTAAATATATTAATTTTGTCTGCAACAAAAATTTTATTTTATGAAGATATTTTCTATTCGTATATATATAAATTTTTCAATCGATTTACAATATCTGTGTACGACATAGGCTGTGTTGGACATTTTACATTATAAATGAAAGATCAAAATTACAGACTTTGTAAATTGTAAGTTATGTTTTCAAAAAGTACAACAATGCGTTGGTGTATCTAAAATATGAATCAAGTCTCGTGGTACACCTATGAAATGTTTTTTTTAATCAATCCAACATTTTTAAAGCTAAATGAACATTGATATAATTCAATAAATATATTTTATCACGAAATATAAAAGTACGACCAAAATTTGTATTTACAATCGCTTTTACTTTTCAATTTTGTGACACACCTACTCTTCGGATAATTTTGCACAAGTTGCAAATTTGTATATTTGATTAGATATACTTTCAAATCGATACACATTACAATTTCCCCGTAAGGTGTAAGATAATTTGATGTAAAGTTTGTTTTCAAAATTATGTGGTAAAAATATAGCAATATAGTAATAAGCTTATGTTTACTATTTTCACTACTATGTCATAAGTCCTAACCACGGTCGTAGAAGAACAGGTCTGGACACTCGCCTATCTAACAATGTATTTTGCTTGACCCCCTTGTTGTTTGGCTGTAGTTCGTCAAATTACCGAGAATGTCGTACTTTTTGGCGCTGTTTTCCAGGCGGTCGGACTCAAACTCCATCCACTTTTTTCCATTGTTAAATTTATAAAGTAAATAAAGGTTGCTGGAGCCTTTTCTTAAATTTGTGAGCGAAGAAAGTATTTCATAAATTAATAAAAAACACGTTTTGATAAATTGTTTATCTTAACGGAAAGGAAATGGGCGGAGTTTAGTCCGACCGCCCTAACATCAGCGCCAATAAAACACAATATTCTCGGTATCTTGGTGAACTACTGCCAAACAACAAGGGGGTCAAATATCCAGGCGAGTGTCCAGACCTGTTCTTCTACGACCGTGGTCCTAAAATACATTTAGTGAATAAAATACATTGCTTGATCATCTACCAAAAATGTGTTGCGTTATAAATAACACAAATATATTTCTTTCGTAGGGATTGTTTGTTCGGTTTTTGGGGTGGTGGTGGTGTGTTTTGAATAGGTGATCTATCCTTCTTCAGCATCAATATGAATTTCAACTGGTGAATTGTCACATTTCGGGAAAAATGCATGACCAAGTATTCCTCCTTTTACAACTAATTTGTTTGAGAATATTTGTCGAGACCTTTGAAATGTGTCTATAGTCCGTTTCTTGATATTGTCATATGGGGATTTTGAATATAATGTTTTAAAACAATAATAGCATGCTTAGCCCATATTTGAAAAGCTGCATGAGATGAATTAATTATTTGTGGATTAACCAACGCATAATGCCATTTGGGGGATTGTGGTGTAAAGAAAAACATTGTGTTATTTATGAAAATGTAAAGAGTGACGATTCGTTACTATTATTAATGAAATTAGTAAAAAAACTCAATAAAATAAGCTTAAGAAATTTTGTATTATTTTTCTTCTTTTTCAATTTCATAACAATAATTCTTTATCATCTTCAGCACTAAATGATTTCTTTGTTGATTCTATTGAAATTAATGCGTGTTTATTACTTCTTATAAGGTTCATATTTTTTTACAATTATTCATTTTTAAATGAACAATTTTTATAATAGTCAAATGTAATTTAATTTTAACTACAGCATTTTTAATACCTTTTGATCATTGTGAATATAATTTCCAAAATTTATAGCCTACATTTTTTTTTAAATCCAATAAATGCTTTAAATTGTTTAAAAATAATCTGGTCCGTATTTTTTGTTTATTTGGGGAGTATTGTAAACTTTATATTTTTATAATCTGTGGTATTAATATAATCTATAACTTCTTTCATATCGGCATAAAAGTCATTTGATTTTATGTAATATATGTAACTATCACGATCCATATAACATAATTCAATATTATTTTCGTATTTTGACTTCATAACGTTATAATGAAAATCGTATATTAGAATTTTTGATAAATTTGGTATTCTCATCCCAACATATATTGGTTTATAATGTAATTTTTTTATTCATATTGTGGCTAAATATTAATTAAATATAGTTCGATCTTTAATATTTAGTTTTGCAATTAATATTTCTACTGGTTTTACATTTCTACACAATAAAATATCTGCTCTGTTTCTAATACTTTCCATTTTTTTAATCTTAATTATTCATTAACTTGTGAAAATCTTTTTCAAGACTATTTTCAGCTTTCGTTCGCATTTGTGTTTAAATCAATATTTTATTTCATCCAATATGATTGTTTAAATGATAATACTCTGTGTGTTAATTTTTTTTTTTTCCAGTTTTATACCCAAAGAAAAACATTGCTTAAGATTTATATATTGTAATGCATAGTTTTCTTTATCATATAAAGTAGTTAATAATTTTATTTTTGTTTTGATCCTTCGGGTATTTTATTTTCAGGCGTTAATGGAATAACTGAATGCAAATCGTGTGTTTTTTTTTTTTTCAGTTTTATACCCAAAGAAAAACATTGCTTAAGATTTATATATTGTAATGCATAGTTTCCTTTATCATATAAAGTAGTTAATAATTTTATTTTTGTTTTGATCCTTCGGGTATTTTATTTTCAGGCGTTAATGGAATAACTGAATGCAAATCGTGTAATGTTTTCGGATATTCTAAATAATCTTCCAAAATATATCTATAATATGAATAATTTTTAATGTATAATTTTTTGTTTTCAATAATCAGAGTCGACGTGTACACAATTTACCCATTTAAAATCAGTATAGGGTAAATATTGGCTCATAGCCCAACTATATAAATTATTCACATCTAAATATTATAAATAAAAATGTTAAATTTTAAAATCTTATTTTATCATATGTTTGTTATTTGCTTTAGTGTATCTTTTACAATATTGGGATATTCCACCCCTAAAAACTCTTTAAATCATTTATATTTTGTCGTAATCCGATAGTAATTTTGGTTCGATTTTTGTGTGTTTTAACATCGGATACCAAGCTAACCCTGGAGCTGCAAAATACCTAACGGGGTCTAATATTTAGGCCTATATGTTTTTAAAGACACATCTCTTAAATTTGTAATTACAACAGCTAATAATTAAATGTCAGTTTTGTTATATAATTCTGTATATTCACCTTGATATTGAATAATAAATGCTTTCCAAACCTTTGTAAAAATTTATAATCTTCATCAGAAATATTACTTTTGTTTAAGTTATTATAAAAAGCCTTTTTGGAGGCAATTCAGTTCCATTAAATATTTCAACAGAAACCGTATAATCGCATTGCTAAACAGCTTTATTTATTGCTAAATCAAGTTGTTCACTTTGAAAATATTTGGATGTTTCTCGAAATTGTTCTCTAGAATGTTTTATTTAGAAAGTGAACCAATAGTAGAAGCCACAAACTTAAATGAATCAATAAATTTTAAATTTACTTCTTTTATATGTTTTGTAAAAAAAATTCTTCAGTGTTTGGAATTAAATCAGTTCCATTATCAATTTCATATTTTTCAAAATCTTTTATAAATAAATGTGTACCATATCAAGATAAAATTACGTGTGTGTATATTTGGATTTTCATAGTTTGAATTACGTTTTGAGTGTGCTGCGTCACAATATTTCCTTGTTAAATGAGCGTGAACTTTTACAAAACCACTATGTAAAGTTTTTTTTTTTTTTACAAATATGACAGTTTGTTGAAGTTTTATAATCAATTTTTTTTTCTCTTTTAGTTAGCGGAATCAATGGTACTACATTTTAGCATATTTCTTCCTCCATTAACAGTTTTACAAAAATGCTAGAGGCAATTTTATCTTTATAATATAGTAGCGATTTTTAATAATTATTTTCATATTTTATATAATAACAATATGAACGCTCTGGCTCTGATTAACAAGTATCTATTCTATTTAAAAAAGCATTCAAAATCTGTATAAGTAACAAAAGTTTTTTTTGAAATCTTATTTTCTTTATCTGAAAGTTCTACTCGAATACAATCATGTATTTTTTACCATTTTTTATGAGTTCATTTAATTCATCTTCACTACAAAGATATTGTAAACACCTATCACAAAGAGTTCTTTCTCTCATTTTTTGAAAGTTGTGGCCCAATAAGTGTTTAACAACTTTAATCCAACAATAATGATCATTATTTTTATATGTAAAAGACTAATATGTGTATTAGTTTTATTTCTCGTAATTTTAGTATATACGTATTATAGTATTCATCATATGTATAGACACTAATTGATTTATTTGTTTTTTATATTTAATTTTATTTAATTGCATTTAAAATTATAAATCTGTGAGTACTTCATCAAATGCATCTTAACGTGTTTTATAATAATTAACTATTTCGGGGTAAATTGTCACTGGATAATTAGATTAAAAAGAGCTCCAAAAACGTTTTTATCATTATTTTTGGTATTTATACATGTTTTTTTGTTTATTTTTCTAGTGCATTGATGTAAAAAGCTCAATTTAATTGGTTAAATTTATTTATTCTAACCTATAGTACATTTATTCTATTTAGTACCCACTGAGATCCATCTTTTTCAAATTTTCGCAATTGATCTAAAATGTTTGATTTGCCGCCTCCATAATATTCTTGTGGGTCGGTTGTATTTAAAATAATTTTATTTATAGTGGGGAAAGAAATCATCATTAATTTTCCCCCTATTATATTAAGCGAAAATGTTAAAATTTATTTTTAAATTATATTTTCACTCTAGTTGTTCTTTTATTTCGATTAATACAATTTGTTTTATATCATTAAGAAAATATTCTGGAACTATATAATCGTTTATATTATTAACGTAATATGACTTTAATCGATTAATAACTGAGGAGTTGGCTGAAACTTAGTAAGAAAATTGCATTGTGAGATGATAAGAATATGGTTTGGATAATTTTTTTTATTTCACGTTTCTCTCAGATTATTTTCTCTTAATAACAAAAATAAATATATATTTATGTAACACGAATTAACAGCAGTCACTTAAAACTAAAAATTAAACAGAAACTATTAACAGCAAATTGGTACTAGCTCAGGTCAAGAAAAAATTCATAACTTGGAGAAAAATGTAGATATCGGTACAAAAATTTGCGGGTGTCTTCTATGAACATAACGGATCAAGATAAATTGTTTACTGGCAGAAAGGCCTTATCTTACTTAAGCCTTTATTCCAGCCAACTTCTCAATTGCTGTTTCTATTTTACATATTTCGAAATTATCAATCATTGTATCTTTTATTTACATATTCACCAATTTTATATGTTTTTTTTTTTGCCCTTTTAGTGATATTTTTGTACGATCGTTCATAAGTTATTCCACAAATTTCATATTTCAACATAACTTTTCGTGTTAGTTTTTTGTTTTTAGTTGATGATTTTTTTTTATTTATAACTAATGGACGAAGCCCTTTACGTAAACTACTTTTTCATATATTTTTAAAATTTTTGTTTATATTTACTATACATTTTTTAACAATTTGCTATTATTTAATTTGTATGTTTTTCAGAATATTTTTTTTCTTTGCGAGAATGTGTATTGTAATTTTCGCACATATTACATTTAATATTCGTCTCTCGTGGTTCCTTTTCCTTTGCAAATATATTATTTTCAATTTAAATTCATTCTAAATTTTGGTAATTTTGTCTCAAGTTTATTCTTACTTTGTATATGCAAAAACAGCTGAAAGTAAATAAAAATAGCTGAAAGAGCGTACCACAGACTGCACTGTAATTTCAATTACCTGAACAAGATTTATTAATGAATATAGTATGTGGATGGATATTTATAAAATGGGAACGATCCGTTAACTACTTTTTTTTTTTTTAATTTTAAAGCTGTCCCACAGACACCCTTTAATTTTTTAAATTTTTCTTATAAATTTTTAATAGTATGTATATTGAAAATGGAAGTATTCTTAACATACTAAACGGAATCAAGAAATAAAAAAAAAAAACTTTTCGAGCTTACAATAGGCAAACTATATCCGATAAACCAAGCTAAAATAATAGTGACGCTTCGGTCATTTAGAAATAGAATATTTTAAACCTAATTTTACCAGGCAGATATGTAAAAAATTTACTGTTAAAGTTTTAGATGATGTTGACAGTGGGATTTAGTATTATGCATGAAGGCATGAAAGATTACGTCCGTGACAATAAAATGCACTGTATCCTATTCACAGAGAAATATAAATTATTTTAGTAGTATATTATTGTAATGTTTTATTTTACTTTTAAGCGTTTTTCATTGAAACTAGGTTTATAATAATTTTTTAAGTATATTAAGTATTATTTTTCACTTTCATAAAAATATCATTCAATATGAATACATTCCAAATATTTACCATTTTCTCTCAAGATCCTCAATTTTTAATTTGTCCTTATTTAGAAAATAATATTTGAAGGTTCTAGAACAAGTAACATTTGTGTGTAATTTTTTTTTTCATTTCCAAAGATGAAAATTTTCCCCTCGTATATTAAATAAAATAATGTTTCAATATTGTTTTCATTAAAAGTTTTTACAATACCCATTTTGTTTAACTTATTTGAAATTTCCCGAGAGTGATTAAATAAAATCCAGATATCTTGAAGATAATTTCCTAAAGTAAAGGGGAAAAAATGGATCCCAAATTTTATTCAATCCAATGTCATACATTTAAACGAAAACAATTGAGCCGAAAAATCTTCACGCCAGTCTCCCAAATTTTAACGAAAAAAAATTCACCCAAAAAGGTTCCAGTCCTATAACCTACAAACCTAATCCAATATTTTACAACTAGAGCAAACATTGATTAACGATGCTCTGTCGTTTTCTGTGTTAATTTACGCTAAATTCTAAATGGGTGGGTCTAAGATGTCAGTGACTTTAGCTTTAATTAACTAACAACTCACAAAGTAACGCTAAACTAACGACTTTTATGATAAGACAAATGAAAACAAACAAAGGCCTTCTTTCTTTTCATGTTTCTTTTTGTTGAATTTTAAATACGCGGGACTAAGAAGTCAATGACATCAACAATATTAAATTAATTACATAGTAATTAGGGTTGAACAAACGATTTTCATGGTACAACAAACGAGAAACAATGAATATCTTACTTTCCATGTGTTTAATTCACATAAATTCTAAGTACTCGGGGTGAGAGTACAATGACCTAATTTTTTAATCAGTTAGAATTTCATTAACTAGGGTGGTTGTAGCAATTCTCATTATAAATCAAACGATAACGCATATTTAATTTTTATGTGTATACTTCTGGTGGATACTGAATGGGCGACCCTGAAAGGTTAACGAAGTCAATACATGATAAAATTTGGGTGGAACTAACGATTTTTATGGTGTTCAAAAGATAACTATAAGAAATGTGTTTGCTACCGCTAGATACTATATGGATGGGCCTAAGCGGTTAATGGCTTTAATTTTAAGTAATTTACTTCACGTTATTTACGATGGAATTTGCGATTGTTATGACGGTTCAAACGAAAACTAACGAAGACCTTTAGTTCCATGTGTTTATTTGTTTAGATTTCCAAATGGGCGGGGCTGAGAGGCCAATGACCTAAAAAGTTATTAATTAATATCTTAGTAATTACGGCGCAACTACCGATTTTTTTATGACGGAACAAACGAGAACTAACGAAGACCTTTCGTTCCATGTGTCAATTTGACCTCAATTCGAATTGGGCGGGGCTGAGAGGTTTGTGACCTAAATAATTATTAATTAATATCTTGGTAATTAAGGTGGAACTAACGATTTTTATTACGGAACAAACGAGAACTAACGTAGACCTTTCGTTCCATGTGTCAATTTGAGTATTAGGGAATAGGGGCTGCTGGCGCACAGGCTTCAGGCTGAGGAGCAGAGGAGCAGCCACCGCCATCTTGGATCAATCCGCCGCCATCTTGGATCAATCCGCCGCCATATTGGATCAGTCCGCCATCTTGTATTATGTCACGGCGGCCATTTTGTCACGTCATGTCACATTCTGTTATATCATGTCACATTGTCATATCATGTCACATTATGTCATATCATGTCACACTATGTCATATCATGTCACACTATATCATATCATGTCACATTATGTCCTATGTTATGTCTTATATCATATGTTATATCTTATACCATATGCTATGTCTTATGTTATGTCTTATGCTATATGTTATGTCTTATGTCTTATGCCATATGTTATGTCTTATGTTATGTCTTACATTATGTCTTATGCCATAAGTCATGTCACATCATATCGCCCATCTTGTCGTGTCCTCCATCTTGTTTCCACCAGTCATTTCTTTGAGGGAATTTTTTCCTTCGAAATTTCCCTCTTCATCTGCTGGAGAGGTCATGTTTGTTTCCATCATTGGTGACTAGGCGGCGCTAGTGTCGCAGTTTATTTCTATCAGTACTGCTAGGTAGCAGAATCTGTCATATTACGTGAGCGCCGCCATGTTTGTTCCAACATCTACATCATAGGCTGCTAGAGTGTGGTAGTATCACTATTGATGTAAGGTCGAAGTTGCTTGTGTTTGAATATGGGATAATAGACCTTATGATTTTATTTTTATAGAGTTAAAAATTTTTAGTTCGCTGGGTGTTGGTTTCGGACTTGCAACTTTTGTTTTACCAGACATGCGCCCTAGCCCACTTTTTTCTTTCTTTTTTTATTTTTTTTTTAATTTATACATATTTATTGTACTAACAAAAAATTAAAATTGTGTGCAACCACAAAGTCAACAAAGTCTACTCTATCTACAGTACAAAACAATGACAATATACCACACACCCTACATGGTCAAACCTTTCACACAAAGTTATGTGGGGACAGAGGCTCAAGTACGCATATCCCCACAAAAAACAGTAAATTTAAGTATAAAAAAAATTTCATTTGTTTTAACGCTTTTACACAACATTCATACAAATGGCTATTGTATACACCGATCTGAAACAGACAAGAGAAAAACCCAAATTTCTTCTTAAGTTTGATATCATTCCAAGTCTAGGGTACGGACCTAGGACCGTCGGTGTAGGTCATGTTATTTCACTACAAGATCATATTTGTACACATTGCAATTTAGTTCTTACATGAGCATTGTAAAACTTGTACTTGTTAAAATGAAAATAAATAGTTGCCGTAATACTTTCTCAATGTGCCACTTCTGGCCATGTTCCACCTGTCTTGACGGAGGGTTGTTATAAAGTCTCGTAATGAAACCGGAGTTTTGATGTCGATAAGGAAGGCGATTACATGGAACAAGTACCAAGCTGCTGCTCTTCTCCTCACCGTAGGAAATACATAAAAGTCACAATGAAGTAGCTTGCTATCGCTGATGTCCCCTTGACCATCATTTATTATTTGTCGCACACGTGACCTACACCATTGCCATATTGGAACTGCGTACGTACATGAGTTTATTCTGTGGATAACTGTGTCGGTAGATTTACACACGCCACATCTGTCAAGTTTATATGGTATTTTCTCTGATGTGTATCTACGATGTTATTGCAAAAACGATATGCTTCCGATCTTAGATCTGAAGATAAGTGTACGTCCGCTATCATTCTCCATGTCCTAGCCCATCGGATAGTCGGTACTTTATTTACAACTGCTGGCACAATGTCTACCGCTTTGAAAGCTAGTTGGTAAAGATTTCTTGCAGAAGCAACCCTTCCTTCTGGTATGGACTGCAAAATGTGTGTGAGCCTTTCTGTTGCGCTGCGATATGGGAGTGGCACACGACCGGCTTCTGACCACAATTTTTTCTGCATTGCAGCATGTATATCGTCTTGACGGAGAACAGTTGCAATCGCAGTCGAGTGGTATATCGCTTCGGATTTTAATGTATGGTTAGTTAGGCCAAGTCCCCCTTCTTGCACAGGAAGATACAATTGAGTCCGGGCCAACTTGAACATGTGCGACTTCCATAATAAGTGTCCAACATAGCTTAGAATTTTTGCATTATATCGTTGTGGTAGGGGAAGAATATGTGCCAGATACCATAGTTTCGCGAGTAAAAAAGTATTTACTAAGGTAACTCGCTGCATGAGATTTGTTTTCCTAAAGTTAATTTCAATTTGACGAGTTCGAATCTGATTGACGACTAAGTTCCAGTTGTAATGCAACATACTATTTACGTCCGTCTGGAAATACACACCCAGTATTTTTAGTGTATCAGTTTTGCAGAATGGATGAACGTCATCAATCGACTCTCCATCAACACCTATATCCTACACGGCAGTTTTCGTCTTATTTACTCGCAAATTGGAAAGGTCCAGGCAATCTGCTACTATTTTTACTTCCCGTTCAGATCGAACAACACATGTAATATCGTCGGCGTAGGCAGTCATTTTAAAGAACATTTGTGAGACTTGAAAACCTCCTATTTGATCACTAATCATTCTGCAGAGAGGTTCTATTGTAATAGTAAAAAGGATCATAGACAATGGGCACCCTTGTCTAACGGAACTCCTTATCGGTATGGGTGGTGTAATAAAACCATTGACCATTATACGTGACCATATTCCCGTACACACCATCTTTACCCATTTTATTACTTCGTCCGGAAAATTAAGGTGAATCATGACTTGTATGAGGAACTGATGATCAACTCTGTCAAATGCCTTGTCCATATCTATATTTACAAAGGCCATCTGACTGTTGTGTAATCTGGCAAGTAACTGTACATCGCGTAAAGCTTGCACTCCTTGTAAAATCGACCTCCCTGGAACCGTACATGATTGGCCTTGGCCAATCATGTCTGCCAAACCTTTTTTCGTACGCGATGCACAAAACCGTGTAATTATTTTATAATCAGCGCACAGGAGGGTTATAGGTCGGTAATCCGCCGACTTCGTGGGACACCTGGTTTTCGGTATGAGAACTATTAAACCTTCTTTATGAGACCTGCAGAACTCTCCTTTGGCAAGCACGTCACGGACAACTTCACAATAGTCGGCACTAATAATGTCCCAGTACGTCTTATAAAATTCATATGGTATTCCGTCAGCACCAGGAGATTTATTGGATGGTAATTTCTGAACGATATTACTAATTTCCTCGTCTAAGCATGGCGTTGCCATTATTACCTTATTAATTTCACTTAGTTTCTGTTTACAGACTTGTAATACTGTAGGAACCAACGCGTCGTCAGTGTTCTGCTTTGTGTAAAGCTGTTTGAAATAGTTACAAAGAATTGTCATTACTCCCGCCTGATTTTCAACCGTAGTATCGTCTATAAGATGCGTGATCGCTTTTCGCCGTTTTTGGTGTTGTTCTTTTATGAGTGTAAACATACTATATTTCTCCTCCGCTAAAAGACTTTTGTCATGAATCAGTATATTACGGTTTTTTAACTGTGCACTGTTTAAAGCCATAAGTTTAAGCTTCGTGTGTCTGATGTTTTCCATGACATTTTCTCCACTATAAGCACGCTGGTGCAGTTAACGTAATAGGGTGTCATAAAAGTCTTTTGTTCCCCGTCGTTCCTCCGCTAATCGATATGCATGCCGTTTAAACAATCTCATTACATTCGGTTTCACACATGTGTCCCACCATATCGCTACAGATTGGTACTGCGGTTTCTTTAAACGCCAACGCGCTCAAGTATCCATGAAGTCCTCTTTCACTTCCATATTATGCAATAGGGACGTAAAAAGACGCCAAGTTCCTCGTCCAATACGTGTGACGTCTGCAAGTTTTTCGTATGTAAAGATCACTGCACAATGGTCACTAAAGGATTCGGAGATGACATCATAACTGTGAACCTTAGACAGGTGTCGTGACTTCACGTAGAACCGATCAATGAGTGATCGGCTCTGTGATGTTACATACGTATAACACGTTCCCTGATCGTCTGAGGCCACATCACTCATTTCAAGGCGATGTATTACGGCAGAAAGCGCAGCGTTGGTCGGATAATAACCTCCTTGATGGTCGCAGGGTTGCACAATACAATTAAAGTCGCCACCAAAAATTATTTGGTTACAGTCTGGATGAAAAAACGGTATTATGTCCTCCGCGTAAAACTTATTTCTTTCGCGTCTCGCCTGGGATCCTGATGGTGCATATACATTGACCAGTGATACCTCATTAATTTTTCCCGACATGACGCGGCCTGATGGATGATAGTGCAACTCCTCTAGGTCCAGTCCGGTCCGTGTTATGATTGCCGTCCCTCTGCCATGGCTGCCAACATTTGTGTATACATTAAATGAGTAAAATCCTGCAAAGTCGTGTATGACGACCTCTTGTAAGAAAGCTATATCAACCGCCCGAGATCGAAATAGTGCTTCTAGCGAGCTATACGTACGGAGGTCGATACCCCGCATAAATTTAACGTGAAAATTGTCAACAACACCAACACTTATATCACAAATGGAGTTTGTTATTCATCAGAAGTCTCTACCCGCACCTTGCTATTGTACCGACGTAGTTTTTCAATAACTTCATTAGCTAGGTCAAGCGAATCTTGCCTATCCTTGTCATGTTGCGATAACACCTGTGTTTTTCGCATGGGACTTTTGCTCTTGGCCCTAGAGTCATGTTCATACGGTCGTTTTGTATTGTGTCCATCATGTACCATTTCTGTATCGTCCGCCCAGGAGTCCCCCGACCCGCCAGTATTTGTTTTGGAGACACCCTATGTACGTTGTGTCTGGCCATCTTTAGCAACAGCACTGGCACTACAAATATCCGCCACAGTTTTTCGTTTCTCAGACAACAACGAGTTTAGGCTAACTGATTTATGAGTCGAAGTTTCCCCGATGGGTGTTTGAACAGGCCCTTTGTTTTCACGTGGTTTGAGGTCAGGGTACTCTATCCGTGACAGTGTTGAAGTTGGTACTGTTAACGTGTTTTCTGGGTGACTGTCAGCTGTTTGTTGGGTGCCCCACCTTCTAATCGTGCGCGCGTCCTTGTCTTGCAATTTAGGACACGTTATGCGCTCGTGTGTAGTGGATTGGCAGTAACTACATGTTCTTGGTTGTCCCTGGTAGATAACTACTCCACGGTAGCCATCAATTGTGACGTACGAAGGAATGTCTTTTTTTATTTCCATTTTCGCAATTCATACACCCGTTTTTAAGGTAAATTTGTATTTTTACTCCACACCTCATCGTGTAAAGTAACGAATCGACCATAACCCTCTAATACTGTGAAAAGTTTTTGATTATCCAACTCTATAGGCAAATTTAATATCCTAACCAGTTTTATGTTATCAACTGCTTTTTCAATGCTGACGTGTATAATTTCCTGGTATGCAGAGACAAAAGTTGACTCACCATTTGTGCGCTGTAATATCTCTTCGCACGGACCGGACGAGACGAATTTCAGAAATACACAGTTCTGGTGACCATCCAGTTGTATGGCGTCCAGTTGCTCTTCGGTGACGTTCAGGACGGAGTCGATCCATTCATGGATTTCTAAGGCAGATGGCCGTTTTGCAAACACAATGCGCAATGTATTTACATGGATGTTCGACATTGTACAGTTATACAATATTATGAGACTCAAACAAAATATCCGTAGCCACTCGTGTACGGAAACCTCCTCGTTTCACGCTTGAGCGACCAACCTCCGCGCACCGACACGATGTGCACCCGGCGGAGGCTCGCACGGAACTACCCACTGAGCTACGTGTACATTGACGACAAGGCAAGGTTAAATAGTGTATATATAAAAATAACTTTTTGTAGTAGATAAATATTCACATTTAATTTATTTTCATTTACATTTTTAGCATACCTATGTCTTATTGATTATATATATTAAATAGTAGTAACTATTTCTATCCTACGAAACCTCAAAACGGGCAGTTGAATCATTTTCATATGATTCAAAATAAGTGCTCGCATGAATCCTCAAAGCGGGCAATTAAATCATTTTCATATGATTCAAATAAATATTTAAATGAACTCGACATCTGAGCTACTACAAAAAAAATACGAGTACCACCAAGACCTTAATGTGTTATACACAGAGCTATGTCACCACAATTACATTATTCATTCATGATTATTACAATTTTAATAATAGTAAAATTTTTAAAATAACACTTTGCAGATAGTGTGCTATATAAAATACTGATTAAGTGTACAAGGACTGTTGCATCTGATGCTATTTAAGAAAAAAGTTATGACAGGCATATGAAATAAAGTCTCACAAGCACAAGGTTAAATTAAAAAAAAATAATAATTTATTCAAAATTATTTACAATTTTGGAGGTGTCTGTGGCAGGTCATCTTCTACATGGAAAAGTTACTGATTTTATCAGAATGTCCAACATTCTCGTGCACAGACGAGCGAAATGACACTTGATGTAGCAGAATAAACTTCCAGAAATTTCAGCTTCGTTTTCACTTGCAGACTCGTCATTACCTGCTGCCTCTTCCATCTTGACTGATAATTAAGAATTACCTTCACTGGCATATATTTTTACTTTTTTTTCTCTTTTGTAATAACTCGTCAGAAAAAAATTTGCTGGTATGAAAATAATTTCTTGCAACAGTTTATCTCTATACATAGGATACAAATGAGAAGCACAGCCAACCTTAACACATTGCATATGTGTAGATGTTATTGCAGTTATGTTATGTTGTAGTCCATCACATTTATCTAAAACAACACATTCGGGCGTCTCAACACCTGATTTCAACTGGTCCAGAGTTTGTGGTAGTGGCAAAAATGGTTTGCACAAATGAACAGCACAGTTGTCACTTTCACATGCAAAACAAATTGTAACATTGCTGGTAGTACTTGGTGCAAAGGGGTTAAATGTTACACGGAAATGGTTGCCATCTCTATGCATTTCAAAATAAATTCTGTTCAGAATATCACCACTGTCTTCTTCACTTTCAAATTCAATTTCATAAAGTACGCACTGTTTGCTGGGTACCACGTAGGCTTAGTTACCAGCCCAGGGCTCGAAAATCGGACGAGATAGAGCTTCCTCCTTGGTAGGCTCAGGTCGTAGAACTGGTTTATAGTCTTGAACATCATTGGAGTCTTCAGAGTCACTAAAGGCATTATTGTTGCGAGCCTCTACTTCTCTACGCTTCTTGTAAACCTCTTGTTCGATACGTGAAAACAGATAACTTTCGGCTCCATATGACGAGTTAGGCCACTCGTACATGACGATGAGAAAACAGTAAGGAGTAATAAGTTGGCCTATGACAAATACACTTCACACATCAAAGGCGTGCATGGAGACATCCAGTGAAGCTTCCCTTTCTTCAAAATAGTAGTGTAAGTCCAGCCACTGCATCTTTCCACCCAGCGAATAACTTCTTCTCCGCTACGTCTCAGTTCGTTTGATATACAACTACCACTGTTTTGTTGGATGATTATCTCCCCTTTAGCTTGATTAATGAGCTCTTCAGTTGTGGATGGTAGCGTGCTGTCTGGTCGGAGATGGAAAACAGGACAGTCGACAAAGTTGCTAGGAATAGGCGCCACACTAAACACATCTTCGTCATTGACGCACAGAAAGTGTTCAAGTCCATTGCAAAATTCTAGTCGATCTGGAAGACCAGCAGACATATGGTGCACCCGTCGAAAACCAACTTCTGCCTCGACGTAGGCGTAAAACTCTTCTGGTCGAAATCTGACGTCCATTGAGTTACGTGAACAAGCAGCGACTGAGCAGCCTCCCCGTCCGGGACTGATATTAATTGTATATGTTGATGTCACATTAGCTGGCATCGCCATCATTGTCGTCACCCAAACACCACAGCCGTAGCAATAGCACATTCAGGCGGGAACAGGTCAGATCCTGCTCACATAAACTGCAGCCGTGTTCAGGCTTGACGAACTTTGCGTTCAAGTAGCGAAGCGAAGGACATTTGTATGTAGTTTGCAACTCGATAATGTTTACATTTTCATTACAATAAATGCTAAACCATTTTTCTGCTCCACCCCAGCAACAAAGACGACTTCTTCATCATCATTAATAATTTAAGTTAAAACATCTTTATTTTTCTCATAATCTTCATGTCCGTCTTCCCAGTGCAGACCATGATAATTTTTTGTAAGCCATCTATTGTTGCATTTACTTTTTTATTCAGCAATTCCCAGTGAAATAGTGGCAGAAATCTATGTGTTGTCACTTTTCCATAATGGTAGGCTATGCTAACCTCTTTAAGAATAAATCCAAGTTGAGACTGGAAACCCTGGATGTTTGCGAACATGATGACTGCCAAGATCAAACTGAACTTAAGCCAGTATTTTCACCAATTTATCCCTTGCATTGTAGGTTGCCAAACGGTCGTGGATAATGAGAGCGTAGGCCTGTGTACTGGCAGGTATATTCTCTGCTGTGGTCATTTCAATGCGACAGTCTATTACACCAGTGTTTATTCGATCGTCTTGTTTGCTTACATCAAATATAAGTAGTGGAGCACTGTTCATAAAATCATCTGGTTCGAGTGTAGTCAATGCTTCGTGACCATAGTATGATTTCTGGAAATCAGCAAACATTTGGTATGCGAACATGAAAGAACCATTACTGAAATTCGTGTTGAGATCCATGTATGAAAAACTTTCAGAGTTCAAATAAACTTTGGCATTCTTTATATTGATATGATCGAACTTTGAGCGATCTGCACTTGCGGTATTCTGTCTCCCGGTCTGGAATGCTAGAATTATGTAGCGTGGTTTTTCTATTGCAAATGATGATTTAACATTCCAATTTACATTTTGAGACTGTGTAAGTGCTGGACAAGTTTCCAAACTCCACGAGCGAAAAGCCACATCTATATTCCTTCTTTCTCGACAAACTTGAGTGTCTTTATTCTCTCTTCCATCTTTACTTCGACATGTGGCAGCAACCACTCTATCGAATATATAGAGAGTGTCACGACCTCAGGGTTTTCTGCAGTATCCAGTAAAGCATTTGTCTGAGTATTGGCTAAAATTATGACCAACTCTTGTTTAGAATTCATTATTATATGTTTATAATCTTCAGCGAATCCTAGCAGCGAGGAAAGATGTACACAAATTTCAAATCTTTCACCTTCGTAAACAGGAACTTTATAATTTGGTTCTATTCCTCATCCAGCCATTTTGGCTGCAGGTAGTTGGTTGTGTGTTAGAGACAGATAGTTCTTTATAGTATCAGTAATACCTACATCTCTTGTCTGATCAACCTCTACACCATTCAGTTCATAAGATATTTTATTAATCATGTGAAGTACTCCATTTCTAATTATCTTCGTAGTTACAGGCACGGCATTTCCCGCCTTGGTTATAGTGCCTCTGAATCTCAAGTATGAGTTACACGGTAAAGTATAAATGTCTTGGTTTTGCACTGGTATTCGAACCTCAGACGACAGCTGGTATGGTCCAGACAGGTATGATGAATAAGCATGGAATTCTGTGTTTGTAATGGAATCCTCTTAACTAACGGGCTCTTCCACATTCAGTATTTCAGCTTCCATTCTTCTTGATTTTGAAGCCTAGACTCTTCAAGAACACAATATTTTTACGTGTTAACACGATGGATGCTCGCGAAAAACTCACCTTTGGCTTGGTGGGGAGACTTGATTTTATAATCTTTTTTCTAAAACTCAAAGCCCATCTTTCTTCAAGTGCAAGCACAATGTAATTTCTTCATTTTTGAAACCAATCAGTTTATCATCCTTGTCGACTATACGAACAATAACTTCCTGCACGTAATTCTCTATGATTAATGCATAAATAAGATTTTCTGGAACTTCTACCAGATTGAAGCCAGGCAGAACAGTCGCTGCAAAATCGTGTAGTGTATGGTTCGGTTTACCATTTAGATATTAGCCTGTTAGAAGTTTACAGTTTACTCTTATAACATTCATCGGCAAAATGTTTACAGGCAGTGTTAACTGGTGAACTTTTCCACTCTCATACACCTCGTGTTCGAAACCCAGCATGGATGCTAGAGTATCGTTCTTGGTAAAGTCAATATCGTTGCTGCACAACATTTCACTTTTCAGAGTGTTTTGGATTCCCTCGCAAACAAAAGTTACATCAGTACCTAATGCTTGTTTGATATATGCTGCAATGTCTTCGATCTCATACGATTCTGTTGGTACTGTAACCTCTGAAGTGATGTCATTTTTTATGTAGTGAAATTTGCAGTTTGATCTGTCCACATTAGGTACAGAGAAATAAGTTTGGAAATCTATCAGTGCCACTGACCACGAACCTTTTAAATCCAGAGTTGGAAAATGCACAGAGCGTAGCTCAGAGCTCTTGCCTGTCAAAATCAATGTTACGGACATGATTGATGCAAAGTAGAGCTTGTACCTACATTTATTAAACTCTTATTAAAAACTGAAGACATAAATGGCCACAGTTCCACTGGCTAGGCTATTGTTCATTAAAATAGTTGTAACTTAATTTCATACCATGAAAATACTTGCGCACCTCTATGGGTGGACGAAGGTTTCCAAAACTATCGTAGTAATCGACATTGTTTCCATATTTTTTGTAAGAGACCCAGTGAGTTCCTCGTCCATTAACTGAATCTAAATTTATAATTCCACATTCGTTGCTTCTGGGTTTTGATGGTAAATTGTCTCTCATAAACATACCTCTGAAATTTGGTATTTATAATTTTCTAGCTGACTTTAGTAAATCTAAGTTTGTTAATGGTCTGTCGGGTAGCATATTTAAGATTGCACCCTTCTCTTTCTGGTTCCCCTTTTCCGACTTCCTCCACAGACAGAATAAGGTCTTAGGTAAAGTCCTTTCCCATTTTTTGACCCTAGTGCAATAGCTTCCATTTGCTTGTTGTGACGTTGAAGTCCTTCCAACTTCTTGCCTTGATTTTTAGATGAATTCACTGCTTTAGCAATACCACTAACTCCACCAATCAGACTACCTAGTGCTGCTAAGCCAGGCAGGAGAAATGGCAAGAAGCCTCCTTGTTTCTTGCTCACTTTCTTCTTCTTAAGAGTCTATTTTTTCGTCTGATTGATAATATTTTTGTCAGAACGTGTGGATGCAAGATTAGATTTAATTCGAGTGTTTGTCGATGCGGATGGACTGCACTTTATCCGCAAGCCCATTCCTCGCTTGACTTTAGTCTTCATGATCTTGGATACTCCCCAAGCTGCTATTCGTTCACCAAACTTTGAATCTTTAGATTTAGAAATCTTCCTTGCCTTGTCAGCGAGAACAGAGTCAGCAGTGTGTCTATCTTCTAGCTTATTACTATTAGCATAAGCTATGTCGTGTTCCTTGCATGCCTCGTCCAATCCATTAACTCCGACGTCACCACGCTCGAGCCTCTTCTTTAGCTTCGTTCCTGGCCCACAAAACCGGTATCCAGGAATATGTGCTTCGAATGGTAAGTTATTTATAAGAGTATTCACTAATCCTTTTCCGCTCTTGACCTTACTCCTACGAGGTATCACGATACACTGAGTAAAAATATTTAGGTACCTGTTTTTATATATTTCCTTCAGTATCATTCTAGCCTGCGAACAGTACAGTTGTTAATGGTGCACCTCCGCTGTCGCTTCTGTGGTGAAGTATTTTCAGTCATGCGTAATGTGTTGCATCATGCAGAAACTTCATGTAAGATGAAAAATTCGAGTTTGGGATTCCAGTGCAATCTCTGCCAATGCCAGTTTTCACGATTTGATAATTTGAAGAGACTTTCAAAGATGTGTGCTATAGGATCTCCACTGCTTAATCTACATCAAGAACTTCAATCTCCTCAGCAGCAATCACAACAATTTTCTATGCATGCTCTGCACACATCTCCACAACTGTCTCCTCTGACAACTATGTATGCTCCTCATGCTCCTCCTCATGCTCACAATGCTCCTCCTCACATTCCTCATGCTTCTCCTCATGCTCCTCACACTCCTCCTCACACTACTTCTCATGCTTCTCATGCTCCTCATGCTCCTCATGCTCCTCCTCATGCTCCTCATGCTCCTCCTCATGCTCCTCACGCTCCTCCTCATGCTCCTCATGCTCCTCAAACTCCTCCTCATGCTCCTCACACTCCTTATGCTCCTCAAACTCCTCCTATGCTCCTCATGCTCCTCACACTCCTCTCGCTCCTCATGCTCCTCCTCATGCTCCTCAAACTCCTCCTCATGCTCCTCACGCTCCTCATGCTCCTCATGCTCCTCAAACTCCTCCTCATGCTCGCAAGTTGTTGGTGGTAATATACGTATTGACAAGCAAGAAGTTAGTTCGCCCATACATATTACTTCCAAGGATGAATTAACCTCTTTTGAATCTAGACATGGCCCTCTGCTTCCCAATAGTGTGTGTTGCATCATAGCAGGGCCATCCAACTGTGGGAAGACATGTGTGCTCTTAAGTTTGTTGGAGAAGCCAAATGGTGTTTGTTTCGAGAATGTGTACCTATACTCGAAATCGTTACATCAACCAAAGTATCAGCGACTTGGAAAAATTTTATGTTACGTGGTTGGACTCGGGTATTTTCCATTCAGCGACAAAGAATCCGTGGTACCACCAAGCGAGGCTCTACCAAACTCAATGTGTTTGTGTTCGATGACGTAGCTTGCGAGAAACAGGCTCGTATCCAGGAATACTTCTGCATGGGAAGACATGTTAGTAGATTCCTTTTACCTTTGCTAGACTTATTCACGTATACCCAAACAGTTATTGAGAGATAATGCCAACCTGCTGGTTTTGTTTCGTATGAATGACTTGAACTTGAGACATGTTTACTCTGATCATGTTAATACAGATATGACTTTTGATAAATTCAACGAGGTGTGTGCATTTTGTTGGAGTGATCCTTACGGATTTCTTGTAATAGCCAAAGACTTTTCCTTACTTAAATGAAGGTATCGACGTGGATTCGATCAGTTCATAAGCCTCCGTCAGTGAGAGATGAGCTACATAATTTCAAAGTTTGGCCGCAATGGTCTGAAACGTAAAATGGAAAGTTGTCTCATACCTACGGATGATGGATCTGTAGTGCTGAAGGAAAAATACTTTAAAATATTGGAAGTCCGAGAGAAGATGGAGATGCTGTTCACAAGGCACATATTTACACACTTCATGGTGACTTGATTAGTTTAGTACAAAATGTGCTGGATAGGACAATTAATGATATTGCAAGTATGGTAAATGACATGAATGTTAAACTCGATGTCATCCCCGTTGATATGGAGACATTGCTGGACAGGAAACTTAATGCAATAGAAGGACTGATAAATGAAACTTGTGGTGAAGACAAAGTCCTGGATGAGGTAATGCAGCACATTACTAAACTTGAAGCTTCAATTAAAAATATTGAAAACACAATAAAATCTGTTTCTAACCTGCCCTCAGTTATTGTTTTGGATGGGAAAATTAATAAACCAAGCTCTAGGCTGCCGCCTAAGAAGACCAGCATATAAATATCCCGTCATGTCGTTGTAAGTGGGTAGTACAATGTCTGACATTGTTGGTGACTTACATGCTGTGATTAAAAGTATTCATGCAAAGTACTTGACTGCTCAACAATCTAGAATGGAACGTGATATAATTAATGAAGAAGCTTTTAGACCTATAACAGTGTGACTAGACAGTTTTAAGCCGAAACCACCATCATCGGTGGCAGTGAAGAAGGAAGAAGAACCTCAAACTATAGTCAAAAGCAAGAAACCACTTTATGAAATTGATGAAGATGATTTGTCTGTCTCCGAGTGGAAACGGAAAAAGGAACAAAGCACAATACTTCGTGATTACTTGACAAACTCACGGTCCAAAGATAGGATATATGGAGTGTACAAGCAAAATAAAAAGTATTTCTTGGGAAACAAGCAAATTTTATTCTTGCCCAGTAATGACATACAAGTAGAGTCTGTCATAATCAAGCAAGCTTCCGGACTTTACGAATTATGTTTAAACAGAATCCTGGCAATTATTCTCAAGGTGCCCTGGAACAGTATAAACAACTTTTGAAACTTACGAGCACTCATTTGAATAATAACGATCCTACCAGCAAGGAATATAAGGATGAAACACATCAGAAGTTTAGCATTATTTCCCAGCTGTTCCCAGATGTAGGAGCTGCCATAGGTTCCGGTCTCGACCTAGGAAAGAATATAGAAGATGGATGGCGACCAGAATACGTTTACTGGAACAACGTTAATGAAATTGTCGACAGACTACGTCTACTAGATGCTTCTCAGCAAGCAGGCAATAACTCTCATACGAATGAAATATCTAACATAATAGAAGAACTGCATGAAGACAGCTACATAGAATGAGTCGACAAAACATTGCTAGGGAGCTGCACAAGCCTGCAAGGTGAAATTATCCTCGATGTAAAGTGCAGATGTTTGGTTTACAGGACTTGTATAAAGCAGACTTGGTTGAAATGATTCCTTATGATCGCAAGAATAAAGACCACAAGTACATGCTGACTGTTATTGAATGCTACAGTAAATATACGTGGGCTGTGCCTGTAAAATCTAAGAGCGGCAGAGATGTAACAAATGCAATGAACATTGTTTTAAATAATAAAGGTCCGCCCTAGAATCTACATACTGACCTCGGTAAAGAATTCTACAATTCATCATTTCAAGCACTGATGTCAAGACATAAAATTAACCACTACTCTACTCACAGTGGTCTTAAGGCTAGTATCGTGGAAAGATTTAATCGTACTTTGAAGAATGAAATGTGGAAACAGGTATCAGCACAGGGAAGCTACAAGTGGATGGATATATTGTCCAAGCTAAAGTAAAAATATAATCATAAAATACATCGAACCACGATAATGAAGCCTGTTGATATCAAGGACAACTCTTTACTGCAAACTGTTTACAAAAATGAGAAGAAACTGGACCTGCACAAAGGTTGGAGACTACATAAGAATATCAAGAGTGAAGGGAACATTTACTAAAGGCTACACACCAAACTGGAGCACTGAAATATTTAAAGTAGTCAAGATTTGTCACTATGAACCAAGGACCTACTACCTGGAAGACATGGAAGGCAATGCTATCCGAGGCGGTTTCTACGGTGAAGAAATTCTGGTTACCAAGTATCCAATCACATACTTAGTCGAGAAGGTTTTGAAGAAGAAAGGAAATAAATTGTTGGTGAGGTGGCTAGGGTTCGATGCAAGCCATGACAGTTGGATTCAGCAATCAGACATTGCAATATAAATAAAGCGAAATAAACTTGCTTTGTATAAAGGAATGAACTTTTGATTCTCATTTGTGTCCTGTGTATAGAGAAAAACTGTTGCAAGAAATTAATTTTACACCGGCAAATTTTTTTCTGACGAGTTATTACAAAAGAGAAAAAAAGTAAAAGTATATGCCAATGAAGGTAATTTTTAATTATCAGTCAAGATGGAAGAGGCAGCAGGTAATGACGAGTCTGCAAGTGAAAACGAAGCTGAAATTTCTGGAAGTTTATTCTGCTACATCAAGTGTCATTTCGCTCGTCTGTGCACGAGAACGTTGGACATTCTGATAAAATCAGTAACTTTTCCATGTAGAAGATGACCTGCCACAGACACCTCAAAAATTGTAAATGTTCATTGTATATATTTAAATAATTTTGAATAAATTATTATTTTTTTTAAATTTAACCTTGTGTTTGTGAGACTTTATTTCATATGCCTGTCATAAAATTTTTCTTAAAGAGCATCAGATGCAACAGTCCTTGTACACTTAATCAGTATTTTACATAGCACACTATCTGCAAAGTATTATTTTAAAAATTTTAATATTATTAAAATTGTAATAATCATGAATGAATAATGTGATTGTGGTGACATAGCTCTGTGTATAACACATTAAGGTCTTGGTGGTACTCGTATTTTTTTTGTAGTAGCTCAGATGTCGAGTTCATTTAAATATTTATTTGAATCATATGAAAATGATTCAATTGCCCACTTTGACGTTTTAGTGCGTGCATTTATTTGAATCATATGAAAATGATTCAATTGCCTGCTTTGAGAATTCATGCATGCACTTATTTTAAATCATATGAAAATGATTCAATTGCTCGTTTTGAGGTTTATTGCGTGCATTTATGTGAATCAAATGAAAATAATTCAATTGCCAGTTTTGAGGATTCATGCGTGCATTTATTTGGAATCATATGAAAATGATTCAATTGCCCGCTTTGAGGTTTCGTAGGATAGAAACAGTTAAAACTATTTAATAAATATATAATCAATAAGACATAGGTATGCAAAAAATGTAAATGAAAATAAATTAAATGTGAACACATATCTACTACAAAAAGTTATTTTTACACATACACTATTTAACCTTGCCCTGTCGTCAATGTACACGTAGCTCAGTGGGAGTCCGGCCACTTGGCTCAGTGGTTAGCGCTCCTGGCTGCTGAGACAAGGGGCCCGGGTTTGATTCCCGGCCGGGGAGGTGACATTTACAAACACCTCCTCGGGTTCAGGACTGGGTGTTTGTGTTCGTCTTGTCTGTGTGCCAGAAGACAACTTACAATTACAACGACAACTACACATTACAAAGTTTCTGGGGAAAAGCATTAATTAACTAACTTAAAGGGGGGGGGGGAATGTTTGGTGCAGTGGCGAGGCATTTGCCTTGCCATTGTACCAAACATTTTAATTTAAAAAAAAAGTGGGCTAGGGCGCATGTCTGATAACACAAAGGTTGCAAGTTCAAAACCAACACCCAGCGAACTAAATCTTTTTAACTCTCTAAAAATAATATCATAAGGTCTATTCTCTCATATACAAACCCAAGCAATTTCGACCTTACATCAATAGCGATACTAGCACACTCTAGCAGCCTACGATTTAGATGTTGGAGCAAACATGGCGGCGCTCACATAATATGACAGATGCTGCCACCTAGCAGTCAATGATGGAAACAAACTGCTACACTAGCGCCGCCTAGTATCCAATGATGGAAAAAAACATGACCTCTCCCGCAGAAAAAATTCCCACAAACAAATGACTGCTGGAAACAAGATGGAGGACACAACAAGATGGGCGATATGATGTGACTTGACATATGGCATAAGACACAACATATGGCATAAGACATAATGTAAGACATAACATAAGACATAACATAAGGCATAAGACATAACATAAGACGTAATATATGGTATAAGATATGACATATGATATAAGACATAACATAGGACATAATGTGACATGATATGACATAGTGACATGACATGACATAGTATGACATGATATGACATAATGTGACATGATATGACAATGTGACATGAAATGACAGAATGTGACATGACATGTGACAAAATGGCCGCCGAGCACAACAAATTTGCCACTGTGCACAACAAAATGGCCGCCGTGATGTAATACAAGATGGCAGACTGACTCAATATGGTGGCGGATTGATCCAAGATAGCGGCGGCTGCTCCTCTGCTCCTCAGCCTGAAGCCTGTGTGCCAGCAGCCCCAATACCCTACTACTAATTTGACCTGAATTCGAAATGGGCGGGGCTGAGAGGTTTGTGACCTAAATAATTATTAATGAATATCTCGGTAATTAAGGCGGAACTAACGATTTTTATGACGGAACAAACGAGAACTAATGAAGACCTTTCGTTCAATGTGTCAATTTGACCTGAATTCGAAATGGGCGGGGCTGAGAGATTTGCGTGACCTAAATAATCATTAATATCTCGGTAAATAAGGCGGATATACCTATTTTTATGATGGAACAAACGAGAACTAACGAAGATCTTACGTTCCGTGTGTTAATTTGTTCTGAATTCGAAATGGGCGGGGCTGAGAGTTTTGTGACCTAAATAATTATTAATGAATATCTCTCTAATTAAAGCGGAACTAACGATTTTTATAACGGAACAAACGAGAACTAACGAAGATCTTAAGTTCCGTGTGTTAATTTGTCCTGAATTCGAAATGGGCGGGGCTGAGAGGTTGGTGACCTAAATAATTATTAATTAATATCTCGGTAATTAAGGTTGAACTAACAATTTTTATAGCGGAACAAACGAGAAGTAACGAAGACCTTTCGTTTCATGTGTCAATTTGTCCGGAATTCGAAATGGGCGGGGCTGAGATGACAATTTTTATTAATTATTAATTATATCTCGGTAATTAAGGCGCACCCTACGATTTTTATGACGGAACAAACGAGAACTAACGAAGATCTTACGTTCCGTGTGTTAATTAGTCCAGAATTCGAAATCGGCGGTGCTGAGAGGTCAATGACTTAAGTAATTATTAATTAATATCTCGGTAATTAAGGCGGAACTAACAATTTTTATGACGGAACAAACGAGAACTAACGAAGATCTTAAGTTCCGTGTGTTAATTTGTCCTGAATTCGAAATGGGTGGGGCTGAGAAGTTTGTGACCTAAATAATTATTAATTAATATCTCGGTAATTAAGGCGGAACTAACAATTTTTATAGCGGAACAAACGAGTGCTAACGAAGAGCTTTCCAATGACATATTTGTTTTACTTTTATTCCACTTGGGCGGGGCTGCGTGAAGTTTGGCCCGCCCAAAGAATATTGTAAATTTTTTTTTATTAAATTTCGAACTAACGTTCATTTTGATGGAACTAAAGAGAACTAACGAAGAACTAACGAATGCGCACTTGATTGTTCAATAATTCTTAATGGGCGGGGCCAGCTTCACATACGTCGCTCTAGGCACTCAACCACCGTGGCCTCCATGTAGTACGAGGAAACAACATTGCGACACCTAAAAGAACACCATCTCACTGTGATAAAATACAGTAATAATAAATAGTATTGAATCCTGTAGTTACTATTGAAAATTGCCATACTATTCACAATGAACTTAGCATTGAAACATGTCCTCTCCCGCACCGCCAAATTCTTGGCTGAGGAAAATGATGCAGCTTGCTCTTACAAAAGTGTTAAGTATATATTCTGAAATATACTCTCGTGTATAGTGTAAACATTTATTTATGTTACAATTTGTAAATATACATATTCTTAAACCGGGTGGTTTTTATTTCCGGGCCAACCAAGACAGAAGAATTAAATTCTTTAAACACATTTTCAAATACAAGTCAAACTAATATTAATAGTTTGGTAGAGCACAACAGTGATAAAATTTCAGTTGTAGAAATATAACATTTGAGACAAAAAAGGGGGGGGGGCAGGGTGTTTAATTTGAGATTAAAATTCGGTATTTGTTTTTTTCTTAAAGGACCTACGAGGAATGCACCATGCTTCAAAATGCTGATGCTGAAGACATCTCACACTCCGTGGATTTCATGCCCACAGAAAGTGTAGAAGAAATCACAATAACGAATGAGTTTTTGTAGGAGAAAGGAAAAAATAACTTTAATTTTTTGGCGATATGCAGTCGTTACCGTTATTTCCAACAGCGGATAACAATCCAAATGAAATTGTTACCATTTCTCCACGTACTGCAGTGAAGATGGAATTCAGGCAACTAATATATTTGACAACAAAGCACCCCAGAACTAACTTGACGAATCTCTTACAACTACAACGATTGAAAACAATGTAACTAACAGTCAAGGTCGTAGAGTTTTTTATGTTTAGAGCATGTTTCCAGAGATTGGTAGATGAAGCAAGCACAACAGTCTTTTAAACTGCACCTTTAGTGATATGAAGCTGTTAAAGGAAGGAAGAAAAGGAATTATGAGCATATTTCACTTCCACTGAAATGTTGTAACTACTTCTATTCTGTGAAAATGCATACTACTATTTGGACCCTGTTTAAGCTCTTTTGTGATAATTTTACTTATAAAATCTTATTTATATTATGAGCTCTAGACATTGCAATATATGTACGTGACTGCCATGCCGAAAAGCATTTTACTGTATGATTAACGCTCTTAAAGAGTTAACAATTAACTTTAAATACTTGCTATTAAAAAAAAGACAAATTAAGTTTATTTGGTATCATCAACAATTTTATATTCGCTAATTAACCTAAAGTGAACGGAACGTTTATTAAACGACGAAGTTACTGACTTAACACGTTTAAAACTTCCAAACGCATAGTTTCACGTATACTCAAATATCTGCAGCGGATAGAAACCGCAAAGAACACAGGGACAGTCAAAATTTACTTTTCCTATGACTTTGCGAACTATATTGTAATGTAAAGCCTAAGTTCTGCTAAACTTTAAATACGCCTAAGTAAAGAAAATAAAGTCAAAGGAAACAGATAAACACAAATTAGTTACTAATTAAAAAGTTCAACCTCTATCAAATGATTCATATTTAATTCTTGATTTTAGATTTACGAAAATGAACACTCAACAACTTTCTGCAACACTTTAAATTTCCATACATAGGAATGACATACAAATATCCTAACTGCTAACATGATTGACTTTCAAAAAGTAAATTTCCAAAAGAGGAGTTATGAAATAAGTTCATTTAAAGAAATAAATATTACCTATAAGATAATTTCTTTATCACGGATATGTCATTTTTTTATGTACTGTACTCGCATACATATGTTTGTGTGTGTGCGTGTGTGTCTTTGCTCTAATTTTAATATTGCTTTTTAGCTGCACTTCACAAGTTGACCAGGCACATTTCGTTTATGAAACAATTTGTTGGGAAATTAAAATTACAAGTACAACAGTCCTATTATTATTACATGCATTACTCATACGTGTTAAAAGTGCGCCACATTCGTTACAATTGATGGATTTCTACAAACTCCCTTTTATAACTCAATTCCTTACAACAAAGATAGGAGTGGCATATCGCGCACAATTGCGAAGTTCCCTTTACCGCTGGGAATCCATATACGGATATTGGAATTATAGATGAAGTTAAAGTGGATAGTGAACAGATGTGACCATCTTCAAATCGGAAAGATTAATTTATGAGAACGAACCGACAATGTTCTGTCATTACAAACTCATGGTCTGATGGCACACAAATCATTTAAGATATCCGGCTGAGAAACCTTTGTTCTTTGTCGTCACGCTTATTTTCTCAGACGTATGTGAATTTAAGTTGAACTAGTTTTCCGCCATCATACATTTGTAGCCAAGTTAAAGAAATAACGTAAAAACATAGTAGGCCTAATAAATTATAAAATGTTATGTGAAATAATGAGGGTGGGGCTGTTCCGTCAGTTTGAGTTTGCTATGCAGTTGAGAAAAAAAAAATAAACTAGACTTCTGGACATGTAAAAAATCAGTGGCATCAATTCACTTTTACAAATTCACAGAATCGAAGGAAAAACTCTTTGTAATAAAATATCGGTTGACATAAGAAGTCATAGGTATTGATATCACTTTCTCACATAGGGCCTACTGAAATATGCATGCATAAACGTTTAATACACGTTACTGAAACAAAACAGTAAAAATTAAGTTTTTACGCAATCCACGGTGTATTTTATGTACCTACTTATTAAGACTTTTAAAGGTGTTGAGAATAAATTAATCGACACCTTATCAGTTACCAGTTTTTATCAAGTAACTAAAAAATAGTTTAGAATATAGGCGTATGTCAGTTCCAGTAAATGTAAGCCTAAACATTGTGCGAAAATGATATATGTATTTTTGATCTCTTAATTTGTTATAGTAATGATAATGTGCAATCAAACCAGGTGCTGTATATATTTTTTATATGTGCAAAGTGACCTTACGAAAGTGTTAATTTATTTACGAATTTACATATTCGTTATTCTGTCATACGTTTTTGTGTGATTTGCAATATATAATACAAAATGTAAAGTGTGGAATGTATACTTATAAACTCGTCGAAGATTGAAGTACAGGAAATATTTATTTATTTATTTTGACTTATTTTTCAAATTCAGTGTGCATGCAGCTCTTTTTTTATATGAATTCGGGTATTATTAATATGTTGTCAATAAAATAAGTTGTTTTATTTTATTTCCTAATAAATTTAAAAAAAAAAGTAACTGTAAGATAGCTGAATAAGTAGATTAACAATTTCACACATTTGTTACGTGAATTAGCTACTTGCTCCACAAAAATATATTTTTGTCACCGCATTAATTTTCGATAACTTTGGGTAAGCATATGTAACGGTTAAAAACTGAGGTTGAAAGCATAACTGCCATATTTCATACCAACGTATTCTTTTCTAATGTCACAGAATTGAATTTTATTCGATAAATATTCGCCACCATTGTCGCAACAAATTTTAGTTTTATATTTTTCGCTGAACTTCTTCAATATAATAATTAACATTTTGTAGAACTGGAAGTCTTCAATTGTTTTAAAAACATCAGAAAAAAAAAAACAGATTCACATTACACAGGCAAGTTTGAGACTGTGTTCGTCATGTGCTTCTAGTGAAATGTTCAGCGACAATCGGTACATCTGGCTTGTGCTCTTCTGACCTGGTACTTCCTGACTCAACCTTCCCCCCTCCACCCATATTTTCTGAGAGTAGTGTGTTGCTACCAGGGGGGATTATTCCCGTCTCCCGCGCTTTCCTTCGCTCATTCCACTCCCTGCTGCTGACGTCACATGGAGGAGTCACACCACAGTGTGTTTCGTACAAGCTCGCGCGCCTAAAAATCTGTTACACTAAACACATAAGAAATAGAAAACTGTTCAGTCTATTGACTTCGAAATTTTTACAGTATATCTATGAACTATCCTGCCAATGATACTGTATGTTAGATTTCTATATGTACATTAGTTAATTTTTAAAATAATATTCAACAGTTCGCTACCGAGGAGAAGAAAATGCAGGGCAAAATATAGTAAGCGTGGAACTTTTTTGTTTTTCGAGATAGATGGGAGGTATCAGCGAACGAATTAAAGAGAAAACTCTACATTAAATTTTGATACCTTTTTTAAAGAATTACGTGAATTGATTTTCGTTTCGTACCAGGTAGAATTTGGAGAATATTTCATCTGTACACGGGATATATAGGCGAATCGACCACAACATACTTCTCTCTCGGTTTATCTGTACAGCATTTATTATGTTAATTTTAATCATATATTATGTATTTGTTATTATGTATGCAAAAGGTATTTCAATTCAAATTACCCCCCACCCCCCCCCAATGAAGTCATTGGCCCAAATACTTACATAAAAAATACAGTTCCTACTAAAGCATTACAGTGATTTAAATGTATTCACCAGTGACTTTTTTTTAATTGTCTGTTTTTTTACTCTACTTTTCTGAATCCTATTTATATACAAAAATACGCAACAATGTTAATGGCAAAATGTTGATAGCACAGATACCAACAAATCGTACACTAGGTACGTTACAATATTTCTAACAATGTTGCAACAAATTTGCTACTCATATTATGAAAGACATGTTTCAAGAACAGTTAAAAATATAAAATAGCAAAATAGAAATAATGTGAAAAAAAAAAACGTGTTCATTACTATGTTATGTCCTATTCAAATGTCTCTGTTTGACAATAATATTAATATTATTATCAACATTATCAACTATCATTACAAAAATGACGGAGAAAATAATGTTATCTACACGCTTTGTATTGTTACAAGTTTGAGAGCACAAACTTTATATGTGGGCAATTCCCATGAGTTCTTTGGGATAGAGGTCTTATAATTACAAATAAAAGAGTTAAATTAAGTACTGGATTTAATAGCTCACAAAGCTACGAAATACACAAAACAGTAATCAACTAGAACTCTCACAACACAATTAGTTATGCACACAGTTACTCCTGTGTCACAGACACATTAATTAACTTTGACAATTAAAGCACAAGAAAAGTCTACCATCAATTAATTAAACACTATAAATCACAATAAAATTCAGTCATATATCCAATCAACAGTATTTCAAGTAGTGACAGTGTACAACCTTAATAGTCCGCCGTGGTGATGAATCGTCGTGTGCTGCGCAGCACCCCGAGTGCACCGCTGTCTTCACTCTTGA
>PNEQ01102341.1:26435-46330 GCA_003012365.1 Medauroidea extradentata | reverse complement strand
TCTAACACATAATCAAATATTATGAGCTGTAGGTCGGTTGTGGCTGCCATTGTACAGACGGCAGATTTAACCAAGTGATTGTTAAGAATACACGTTTCCAAATGAAGTAAATAACAAAATGCCGGCTCTTGATTCTTAGATCCGGCCCGGAGGACCAAAATATGTTCACACTCACAATAAATAATTACTCATTACTGTAGTAACAACTTGAAAAGATAACATTTACTATTTCACTCAAATAAACAAGATATGACCGCCCACCATCTTTTATATTGACTTCTTTTTCCTCTTATGTTTATCCAATGATTCATAGAGAAAACAGCTACCACTTACATGTAGCAAAGGTTTAACTATAATTATACAATAAACATAGACATATTGAACATTAACGTAGATGCAGATTTCTGAAACCACAGAAATGAGTAGTGTTGTCTGACCTGTAATGGCACACAGCTTAACCAGGAACGTGAGGTTGGCATTTCTCCGGTCAACTGCCACGAGTCTGAGTCTGGAGAGTAGCACTCGATGGTGTCGTGGTATCTGTCCCAGCCTTCTTCTCCACCCAGAACAAATATGTGATGATCCACTACTGCCACTCCTGCAAATAAACCAAATACATATGCAAATAAATTAATTAATAACAATAATTATATTACATTTCACTGCTTACCAGTTATAGTGGCTACCAAACCAAAAATGAAAAATTCAGTGAATGTTCAAAGATTAAAAGAAATTTTTCCTGACTACTGTAAAAAAATTACTTACTGCCAAGAAAAATTCATAAATATAACCTGACATTAATATGTTACAACCAATGTCACTGTAAATTAACCACTAATTCACTTACAGACTTCCAAAGAAATTATTTGAGCTGTGGTGGTCAGCCCCAATCCACTTTATCATGGACTGATTTTGGTGGAAACATTTTAATGTGGAAAATATGGCAATTGTCTTTGCTATGAGTTTTATGAAAGTACAGACAGGCGTTGAGTTACGTAAGATGCAACTTACATACATTGGCAGTTGCATAGTTTTTAAATTATTTTACTGAGATGTACCAACGCCACAAAGAGCAGGATAAGGTGACGTAATAAAATAAAAGCTAGCGCTGCAAACATGTGTGGCCCTTGCCGTCTCTCTCCCGCTGTCTTCTCTCCACTTTTTGTTGATCACAGAAGCTGCCAACAGCAATATCGCTTCTAATCTTGAATGCTGCAGAAGTGCCTATAGGATTTACGACCACAGTAAAGTTTCTACAGATATTGTTTGTTCGTTGGTAAAATGTTATTGAAGCATAAGGACTAATGCTCAAACATGGTAGTAAAGAGCACAGAAAAAATATGCTGCAAATCATAATAGCTATTTTTTTTTTAAACAATACATTAGCTATTTAGTTTTGACTAATAAGTAAATTAACAGAAATGTCATTAGTTAAATAATTAGCTAAAACCATTTACCTACTGTGTTGAAAAGATAAACCAATGTTATGAAAACCATTTCAAACTAAACTGCCCAACAGATTTTTTATAGCTGCACACATTTAGGTTTAAAAAATATTACTGCGAAAACAGAGGAGAGTACAGTGTGGTTTAACACAATTCAATAAGTGTGCGATTCCTCACACACATCAGAGTCATAAACAAGTTCGCAAGTGCTGATGTGGTATGCGACAAGCAAAATTCTAACTCCTAGCAGAAATAATTGATGAAGGTGAATATTTGCCTACAAAAATATTTAACTTTGATGAAACTGCTCTGTTTTGTAAGCAGTTGCCAGAACAGACATTTATTTCAAGGGGCAACAAATTTATGCTTGGATTCAAGATTGCAAAAGATTGTATAATTTTTATTGTCGGTTCTATATGCATCCTAAGACTTGAAATAAAAACCACTTATAGATAGTTTATTGTTCCAAAAACCAGCAAGTGTTTAAGAAAATTGATCTTAGTAAGCTGCCTGTAATCTGGAAATCTAACACTAAGGCCTGGGTTATACGAGCGCTATATTGTACAAATAAAATTCTATTTAAAGTGCTGATTCTCTTGGATAATGCACCTAGCCACCCAGAAGAATTAAGACGACTTTCATCATAAAACACGTGGTTAATTAATGAACATATTACATTAGCATTTCTATATTTTTAGTTACAAAACGACACACTCTGTCCAAATAGCATCTCATATATGGCTCAGCTGTCCTGTCAAAGTAATGCCTTTACGCTTGCTTGGCCTGTCTAATGGGGAACGCTGATAACTTACTCCACAAAAGTTATGAATAAGATGTGAGACCATGAGATTGTGCCATGGCCAGGCTTCTACACACATAATCTGTTCCGTACATGTGAGGTCTGTGGGGGACAAGCCCTGTGCAGTGTTGTCAAGTCGGCTGGGCTGACTTGATCCGTGAGCACATAGTTGCCCTGTTGTCACATGCACCTCACAATTGGCAGAGCTAATAATTTTGGAAAACACTGTGCGTGTTATAAGGATGTTTGCACCATAGTATGTACAACTTACACATTTCCTTTTAAGTTCAGGAAAAAGACTCGTTGCTTCTAGACATTACATTTTAAAATAAAAAATATTAGTTTCTCGTGACGTTACATTCAAGAACAGTACACATGATTGATCGACTTGTGGGAAAGTCGATTTATGTAAAAGACAGAAAAATGAAACTCTTATATAACTCGGCGCCTTACTATACTTCCATTTCACCTTACCATTTGTGTACTTGAGGAACCAGATTGAGTTAATTGTGAGGTCTCAAGTCACCCCACTGAGTCAAAGAAGTTGTTCAGTGTGGGGTAAGATTTTGCTGGGCTAGGGTCCCACGTTGCCTAACACGGCCGTAGTTCCACAACGGTTAGTAACTTGCAAAACAAAATTCCACACAAGCATTGCCCTGCATCTTGCCGTGCTCTGATATTGTGTGGGTGGAGGATCTTGCTGGGCCAAACAGCCAATTAGCTGATGGAGTAGTCAGTCATGGTAGGCTCTCTTTCATCACCACTTGCGCCAGAGTCAATTAGTTCGGAAGGGTACAGACTCTTCAAAGGCCAGAAATAAATAAGCAAGTGGTTAAGTGGGTTTGATCCCTGTCACATCGGTTTTACGGTTTTTCTTATAAATCAGGGAATAGACACATTATTTTACTTTTTTTCATGCTGACAAGGCATAGTTTATAGTTTCATTCACTTTTTGGAATCCATATGACATTGCTTCTGTTAATTGTGTGGTCTAGTAATCGCTATTTCCCATTGCAAAATAATGAATATGTTATGGTTCCAGCAATTACAGAAAATCAATTTAGTTTGTATCTATGCCCTGTCATGACAAAAATTTTGGTACATCGACTGAAACATGACGCATATCACTATGCCATCTAAATACTTGTAAGCTCCGACACAACCACAATCCCGTGCAGCCAAAATATTAAAATCTATAAATGAACACTCAAACTTAGGTGGAAAGTATTTTAAGTACTTACGTTGTATATCTCTTCAGATATTTTACGTGCAACTAAATATTAACCTGTGTATAGCTTGAAACGAAACATGTAAACAACACAAGGTGCTAGGGTGCCAACTACGTGCATGGACATTTATGGACCTTTATTCACGGCAAAATTACGCAACCAAATAAGTGTTTTATATATATTTATAAAGGGCTTTGTATTTTTGTCATCTGTGTTAAAAGTTTAAACGGCAACACGAGTAAAATAGCGAGCTTGGGTCAGAGAGAAATACGTATCAGCGCAATTGGCGCTCCTGTGCTTCTGCAGACCACTTAGTATGGCCGTTGGCCATTTTATTCCACCCGCTTAACGGGACTTCCACCCCCTCAGACAGGTATATAAAGGGTAGCAGCTCTCCAGTAGATCAGTCGTCTAGGGCTCGGCTTCCACCGAGCTAATTAGCCACTCCCCCTCTCCTCTTTCCCATGGGTTGTGGACAGACCTGTACACATAAACCCGCTCATCCTGATACCTTTCCAGGCCACCGGCCTACCCACCATTCTGGGGTTGTGGACAGACCTGTACACATACACCCCCGCTCCTTATTACCTATGGGTTGTGGACAGCGATGCACACATAAACCCTCCTCCCCTGACCTACACTAGTGCCAGTAGTAAGGTGGCGGCCGACACCCCGGCAGCACGCAACGCACACCACTGGACGCGCTAGTTATCTCTGCCAGAAGCAGATAATATTATCGCAGGCTCCCGAGATAAGTGTTAACCGTAAACCACATGTCTTTAACCAGTCACAAATCCAGTAGTATAAATATTGTAAGTAAGAGTTTCTGTGCCACTGAGTGCGGTGTACACTTTGACTCAATATATACATACATAAATTTACAACTGTGTATCAATGTCTCACGACGTTTTGGACATCCATATCCCTCCAGATGAATGGGAATCTGTAGAGGTTCTACGAGAACAAGTCGCAGCCACCCGTCGAACGATCTTCAACCAGGTGGAGCTTGTGACTCCAGGGATAATTCCCCCCCCAATTAAGGTAGCTGGCCTGGAGCTCAGACTTCCCGATCTAGCCCGGCTCTACAGCACCCCGGGCCCGGCTTCGAAAGCCACCTCAGGGGCACCAAAGGGGAAAGTTCAGTTCAGCAAGAGCCTGTGAGAAATTCATAGTCTACCTACCACGCCCCCTACTGAGCCCGATCAAGACTCCCCCGCGCCCCGTCCTACTCTATCAACTAATCACAGCTCTCAGAAAGGAAGCGACGGCTACTCCGAAAGGTATTTTAGGTGAGTGGAACCTAGACTTACCTTCCCCCTTGACTTGCCATAAAGAAAAGGCGCACCTCGTATGCCACACCTAGCTCATAGCAACATGCTACTTGTAGCACACAATATTTTTCCCTGAGTTAAAGTGGACCTTAGCTTCTTTTTTTTTTTTTTTTTTTATTTTGTAGTTTCTGTGGGAGCTGCGCTTCTTAATTTATAGTGCGCTACTTTTGCACATCTCACACCTACCGCAAATCTTGATCAAGCAGCATAAGAATGTGACTCGCACAAACCATAGAAAAAAAAAATTCGCACCACACCAAATAAACAATAAACAACCGACAACGATTAACGAAAACTAACATATCAGAATGCTGTATGGTAAGAACAAAAGCAAACTGTGGATCCTACGTTGCCAAGTCCGTGCCTTCAATTTCTACAACGAACTCTTGGGGAAAAACACCACAACTGTTTAAAACCCACTTCATTAACAAAAAATGTATTAAAATTTACGGCAATTTGCAAACCATGGTAAAGTAATATTTGACGGCTGTCGAAACTTGATAACATCACAACGCATTGTCAGGGAAATCATTGGCCTGGCAACATTGGCGGTAACAACTGAAAGTTTTGGTACACAATGCAAAAAACTTGTGTATGAAACTAAAAACTGGTACCTCATGTCAAATCCACTGCTCCACACAAGAAAAACATGGGTATGAAAAGATATATGAAACTTGAAAATTGGTATTTGTGCCAAGAAAATGGTACGTTTATTAATACCATCTGTGAAAATGTTAGTTTACTGAATTTTGAAATTCCAGGTTTTGTTTTAGAGAATTCCCTGACTTCTCCAGAAGTCTTAAATTCCCCAACTTTTCCCGGTTTTCCCAGTCGCTCGCCACCCTGCTGTGTCACCACATTTTCGCTCCAGTGATGGTCGTGTGGTGCTGCTAAGGGGAGAGGGAGTAATTACAGAAATATACTGGTCTCTGATAGCTACCGAAAGACAGGAAAGAGTAAGCTTGTCCGTTCACGCATGTGGGGAGGGGAAGGGAGGGAGAGAGAAAACTAGGAGAGAGGAGAGAAAAAGATAGAAAAAAAGAGAAAAAAAGAAGATGGATAAAGACACAAAGGAGAGACAGAAAAACAGAGAGAGAGAAAGAGAGACAGATATGTTGTGTATTTACTGAAATGAAAAATTTTTATACAAAACATTGTTTCACCCTGGGCAACTATTGATTGGTCAAATCAGTTATACAGTATAAGTATTTCAAGTCATCAAGAAAAGCTTATATCTTCATTCTATCCCCAACTGATAATGATATGACATAAAACACACACTAACGAACAGAGGTGTTCTGAAAGTGTGCGTGAAATTCTAAAATCCTCACAAACTTCTCATAAATGCAGTTGTAACTACCAATTTAGTGTTCAGGACATGTAACTTTATGCAGGCAACTACAGTGGCTACTATAAAAGGCACCATTTACAGTATAACAATTTTTCGGTTTTCCATGCACCAATCCCCTTAAAAGTACTTCAGTTGATTTGAACTCCAATTTCAAAGGAATTTCCCTCCAATTGCAGTTAGCGTTTACCTCCTCCCATCCATTTTGACTCTACCAATAGATGATAATGTATGCATATTCATAAATGAAACATTTATTGAATAGATACATCTAAAAATACAATGTACCGTATTCTGTAAGCCAACATTTCTCTTTGAGCTAATCTGTAGTTTAACTAATCATCAGTTAAAAAATTCCAACAGTCCCTGTTTTTGTTAACTGTCTACTTATGGAACTTGAAGGGGAGATTTTAGTATAGTCTGGAGATATTAAAATGTCTTTAATACAATTCTTTTAAATAAAAATTTTTTGTATAGTTAAAAAACTACTAAAAAAAACCTCTTGTTTTAAGCAGTTCATCAAAAACTATAAACAAAAATGTGACCTTATAAGCAGTCTTGTAAACTTCCTAGGTTGTTGTGCATGACAGTGCTGCAAATCTACACATCATTAACCAACCTATCTTACTCACAGAGCACTTCAATATTACATTACTACTTGTAAACATTTTTCTTCTGCTCCTTAAACATACAGTAGTACTGCATAACATGTACCGGCCAAGTATATTTTCTCTCTTTTTTCCAACTTACCTGGCCTGTACCTTCTCTCTCTCATTGGAGCCTTGAACTCCCAGACGTTAGCTTGAATGTTGTAACGTTCTACCTTGTTGGTGTTCTCAGTTGATGCATGCCAGCCACCTGCCATAGGAAATATGTTTTCGACAATCACCACATAACTGCGATTGCTATACTAATTTAGCTATCTTTTTTCACCATTAAACTGTTATTATAATATATTATAATATTTTTAATGCAATTTAGTCAATTTTTCTTGCAAAACTCACTGTGACAAAGTTAAAATTTGTAAGCGATAGATTTCAATATTTTTAATGCTATTTTGTCAATTTTTCTTACAAAATCTATTGTGACAAAATTAAAAATAATAAGTATGTTTGAGAATTCAATTAAATAATGTAAACTTAGGTTTAGGTCATTCGGAATAAAGTGAGCACTAAAGATTTAACCTTTGAAAAAAATCACTAGCCGTTGCTGCATATAATTCAACATTGACAACAGTTACATTACTGCTTATACAGTTGGCAGCGAATTGTCGCACGTAGTTCCGTGTATTTTATATTTAAATACAACATTACTGAAAGAACATCAAACGGAATCGACCTCTTCGTATTTAATATACTATAAAATATTTATTTATGATAATATTGACATGCTTACTGCCTGTATAAGTTTTCTTAAACGGCGCCAGTAGAAAGTGATTTAATCCGGGCTGTTCAAATTCAACAGTCATTAGCGAAAGTCGTCTAGCGCTACGCGTACTGACGTAGTTAATTATTTCACCGACAGGTGGCATCAGAGTAAGGTTTTTGCCACTTAGCTTCGAAGCGTTCAATGGCGGTACCGGACGGTACAAGAGGAGAGCATAGTTTTATTTGTCCGTTGTGCAATAAATATGGGTTTCTGATAAAACGCATTCAAAAGTATTAGAAGTGACTGTTTCCTCATTGGTAATATGTGTGTTACGAGCGCCAACATGAGTGTCTTGATTTAGAAACAGCAATTTTTTATTTTGTTTCATACACTAAGAAAATACGTTGTTTTTGTTGATTGCGTCGTTGTTCATGGCAGTATAAAGGCCATGCTACAATTAAGTTGTCCCATGCTGTGTCCATTGGACACTGCACGCCGATTAGCTGAAATGATCACGTGACGTCCCTTGTGTCCCTTGCTGTCTCTTTGTACCATGTCTCATCTTGTCCCATGTATATGGCCAATATTTATAAATTTGTCCCTTCGTCCTATGTCCTTCGTCAAGTTAAAGAAGAAGAAGAATTTTCAAAACATTAAACGCTGCCAAAATTAGCTCGTAAACATAAACATTCGTATTCATAATGTCAGTAGAGAACATGCAATGTAAAAAGAGAATTATTTAAAGAAAAATAAAATATTTAAACCAAAATAAGCGCCAATAAGTTTCACAAGCGTGAGTAATTGACGATTTTTTTAAAACAGCTATTAAAAAAACACCGCTAATATGTTTTTATCAATAAATTTGTATAATTATTGTCAGTCTCCAAATCTACGTAACGGGCATATAACAAAATAAAGGGCAATCGAAAATACGAAAACTCAATTAATAATAACTGCACTCTGGTGTCGCTTTTCTGAATCTGCAGGATGAGACAGCTCTATTGTGGCATCACATTTCTGAGTGTCCCTTGGTGATGTCAAGAGACGATGGGACAAGAGGACACGAAGGACCAAGAGACATGCGAATGTAGCACGGCCTTAACTGAACAGGTTTGAATTCTTAAATTGCGTGTGTCATTGCGTGTTTTTTTTTTGTGGCTGTTTTGAGTTATAAATTTGATTTTCATGTGTACATATTTACGAGATACGTAACGGCAATAGTGAGGGTCGTATAAATTAGAGTCGATGCACAAAAACCAGTATTAAAAGACGTTAACTCGCAGGTATTTATAACTAAGATTACTATTGGTTATACATTTTATTCAATACCCGTGTATTTAATGAGTAGATATTGTTGACAACATTTTCAGCCCAGTGTAATGTAGATGTAAACATTGTACAAGCCTATGTAAATTAAAGCACGTGGCAATGTTTACGTTTACATACCGCGGAAAGACATAAACTGGCAGAAAATATAAATTAATCAGGACTTTTTTGAGTGCTCACTTTATCCCGAATCACCTATAGTAATAGCATGAAAATGTAAATTATTTTCCTTACTGCAAACACATATGAACCACATGTACATGTCTACAAAATTGGCAATATCAGAAGTGGAATACGTGGCACAGGGCAGCATTTAGAACAAGATACTTTGCAACAGTGTGTCTGGTGAATGGCCTGGTGTAATTCAGCAACCCTCACATGTACGCAGATACACAGTCGGCTGTGTTATAATATAAGTGAAAAAAAAGAAAGAAAAAACTGCAGTCTACTCAGAGACTAGTCCAGTCTAGTTTTAATTGCTTTGAGCACTTCTTCTTGTCTATCAGTTTATCAGCAATGAACATGTCTAAGCATTTTTCTAATCATCTGAGATTATTTACAGAGAGAAAATGTGAAATTGCACAAAAAATACGAAACCACGAGACAGGGTTTCTTTTAGTTAGCTTTTATTTAATAGTCAGGCCAAACAAAATGATAAATTAGTGAGATGGTTCCCTAAAGAGAAAAGAGGCTAAAATGTGGCATTTTGGTGTCTCAAACAACAACCAATACCTCCTTTCCTGCTATCTCTGCTGTAGCTACTCCAGAATGGTCCTGTCAGTTGTTAGTTAAAGTGATATGTAGGGTAATGTGTAACCTATGTATGTTACTGCTGGGTCTCCAGCATCGCAATACAGGTGGTACATACTAAAGACTTAAATGTTTAGTGATTGACGACATCTATCACATTGCAAGAAACTAATACTTTTATTCAACACCATTTACCTTGCTACGTTACTACACATTGCACAGTCTCGCCTCTTTACCACACAGAACAGTTATAACCGTTCTTTACATCCAGAGGTACAACTTTCGGGTGTTGAACCTATCCAGCCATAGCTTAGTTGCTACAGAGTCTGTCCATCAGCAACAAATTCAGCTCCCAGGACTCTGATACTCATATACAGTATACTGGTTGGAGAAAAAATCAAGAGAAGTCAATACCTCACCAGATTTTCTCATGGCTCCATTGCAATGATGTTCATATCAGAAATACACATCAGCATATTTTATGCAGCCATATTTATCTACACGCAACAGACATTCTACCAGGCCAATGAGTATGTTATCTTTTACTTCTCTTGTGTCAAGATGAAAGAGATGGAGGACCAGGCCCGTTCAAAAAAAAAAAAAAACTTTCATGTTTATCACATTTTAACAAAATCAACTATGTAGGGCATAAGCAAAAGACCATTTAAAAGAGACTACTTTATTTAATTTTCTGGTGAAGACCATCTTACAAAATAATATCACAGATGTACATGAACTGAAGAAACAGACTGTATTTTTAGTACCTATAAGTTACACTACAAACACAATTTTGAACAACACATTGAAACTGTTTAAATGACTGAGAAATGTCAAATTCGTACATACAAACAGTAATTATGCATACTTTTGGTGAAAATTATTGTTTGTTGGTGGTTAAACACATCTGATATATATGACCAAATATGTAGATTTATCCCAGAAAAGTCTATCTCTTGCCAAGGTTTTGAGTACAGTAGATTTGCCGTAATCCGGCCATCTGTAACACGTTCTTTGGGTAATCCAGACACTTCTTAGAAAAAATATGACACAAATTTTCTTTTAGAAATATTTCTGCTATGCAACAATTTCATGGGGATAGTACTGTACCTCTGACGATCAAACTTGGCCATGTGAGGAAAGTGACAGTAACCAACTGTTTCCACATTAGTTGGCATTAAGCCACACGTCACTTTTCACCGAAAGTTCAAAGAAGCATTTTAGCAACATAAAATCATATAAACTGTTGTGTAGTGTAGTAAGGTAAGTGGGCTTTATGTTGTAGTGGTACCAGCGTAATCTTTCGGCTTCAGCATCCAAGTTACTGACCAAGCAGAATGTCTCCACAGCATCACATGCAGTGGCCAGGTTCTTTTCTCTCAGGGTTCAATTATTTTGTTGTAGGTTCGAGAACACGAGGATGGATAATAATAACACTGGTTCATTCATGCAACGTTTTACTAATGAGCGGCCAAAATTCACCATTTAGGTTACTTCAGAGAGACAATTACAAAATTTTCAGTTGAGCCGACACACGTGGCCGCAGCCACTCCACGATGCGCTCTTATAGACAAAGAAAAATGGCAGCGCATCCGCTCACCCCCGCAAGGGTGTGGAGGCATACTACGTCTGCCTCAGGGAACTCTTAATTATTGCAATCGCTTTATACACCATATAGTCACAAATTCAAAACTGCAGACGCGGACCACCAAAACATAAATTAATTGCATTACGAAATGAACAAACGTTGGTTATCGAGACTGAAAACAAATTAAAATAGAATAGCGTCACTCATGGATGGATAAAACATTTAACTAAAATGGCAGTTACAACACTAACTACGTCATTTTTGCCATGTGAAAACCAAGTATCCTGAAGCTTATCATGTGATCAACCTGGCGCCAGCATGTCCAGAGGCCAGATACAAATAATGGACAACAAACCAAAATGGAAAATCGGCAATTCTGTCATTCCTATCAAATTTATCATGAAAAACTACCCAAGTAAAATCCTGCAAAAAAATGCTGATCAAAATGAGATCTGATTCAATCATCTAGCACAAAATTTAACTCAAATACCAATTCCAAATGTCAGATGGCCCTCCTGACTTTCCGTAAGTTCAGTCTCAATCCCCACAAGATACAAATATAATATTAGTAAATTAGTTATCCTTCATAAATATATCAAAATAATAATTATGTATCGAATGCACTTAGACATTTGACATTACGGTTAATTTTAAATATGTGTGACTTACCGGGCATCATTAACTTAGAACATTGACAGGTCAATTATTACTAAAGGAATACTATAGTGAAGATTGCTTGATAATTCCAGTTCAAGTTCATTCATTATAAAACAGACAACACATCCAACTCAATTTAAATACATGATGCGTTGGCAAGTCAGGCACACACTCCCCTACGGCCGGGCAGTAATAACCTATCGATTGATCCATGCCCCCTTTGTGCAATTACTCTCACTCGTATCACACTACCTAAGCAAACTGTTGCAGAAGCACCTTAACAGCCTGGAGGCATACCAGTGACCACAAACACATACCGGTAGTAAGCTGCCATAAGGGCACAATGAAATGCACATACACAATGAAATGCACATACAACTTGAATACATGGGCTCAATATTGCCAGATGCTTTACAGCATCTCACCGACAGCGAAGTCATTTGAGACTGTAACACACAATTTGGTACAATGACACAAACTAGGAGTGGAGTCGGCCATGGTCTTTGTTAGGAACCATCCCAGTATTCTCCTGGATCGATTTTGGGAAACCATAGAAAACCGAAATCAGGATGGTTGAGCCAGGTATCGAACACAGGTCTTCCTAAACACGAGTCAACATGTTACCACTAGGCCACGTCGCTCAGTTGTGCAGTGTTGTAAAAATTACTGCAAGTGGAAGAAAACGATGCTGACTATGGAAGACAAACTTAAAGCTATAAAATGGCTTAATTCAGACAAAACATTGAAAACAATCACTTTTTAATTAGTTGAAAGTAAATCTACAGTTGATAAATGGAGAAAACAAAACTTACACGGATCGAAAACTGCTGTGTAAGGCCAGCATCCAGTGGAATAAAAATAAGAAAACCTATGGGGTAAAAAGTCCATCTACTAATTGAAGAATTTATTTTTATGGTATTGAACATGTGTTCATGACAAGGCCCATTCCTGAACAAAAAGGACTCCGGTTTAAGAGAGAACTTAAAGATGAAAGCTGTAATGACTGACGAGAAAAAAAAAACCCTCTTTGAATTGTGACAGCTGACTGCAAGTGGACAGCTGTAATTTGGAGACAAAGATGCAGTCCCGTATTTCAAGTCATATATATTAACCTGCTTGTTGAGGAAAGCATTTCTGATCAACAACTGTAGAAATACGATGAAACAAAGTTAAATCACAGAGTGCTGCGACAAAACCACTTGCTCTAAAGAACAAGTTGGCTTCTCCAGACTAAATACATAAAATATTTTACCTTGTAACAAAGCAACAGATAACCACAAATTACAACACTTACTTTAATAGGAACGTCATAAAAAACCAGGATTAAAAATATTGAGTTTCTACCATTGTGGTACACTAAACAAATTAAAGTCTGAATAAACAGAAAAATGTTTAAACCTTTCCTATGAAATTCTGCAATGCAAAGCTTATGAAGTAGTGCACCAAAACAACATTGGCAGTAATCAATTCAAAGAAAGCTGTGGGTAGGTGATGCTCTTAATAAGAAGAACTAACTTGTCAGATTCAAGAACAATAATTTACCAGAAACTGCTAGCAGACTACGAGGGAAAAGTTGCATTACTTCTTAATTCATTTGAGCCAACAAAGTTTCTGTATGCTATATCAAATAGGAAACGCTGATTAGACAACTGGTTGTCTTTGACATGCTGTATGACAGCACCATAATACAAAAAGGTGCAAGGAATGTTCCCTCATTAAAACAACCTGAGGTGAGGTGCACTTTCATGCTCAACATTACTGCTCACTTGAGAAAATTTAATTGATACATTAATTACCAAAGCAAAAAATAGGTCTAAGGGGTCAAATTTCCACTGGGAATATATGTACGAGTGTAGCTGAAGGGATAAATAGACTAAGAACTAATTGTTGACAGGGTGAAAACAGTCTGGAACAGAAGACCTGCTGCTCTTCTGACACAGCCAGCAGTGATGGTTATAGACACAATCCGAGGCCATCTCGCTGAATGTGTGAAGCAGGTTCTAAAGGACAACAAAACTGATCCCAGATGGCTTGACGTATGTTTTGCAGCTGCTATATGTGCGAGCGAATAAGCCATTCAAAGATCACCTTCACAATTTCTATAATAAAATAGTTATCTGGTAATTACCAAACACTAACAGTGGGTGGCAAAGTGAAGTGTCCATCCTTGGAAATTACTTCTTCATGGGTCATAAGCAGCTGGCATTTGGCAGTTGATACAGCTTGAAACTGTAGTGAAAAATTTCATGAAGACCGGCATCACAAACACATTGGAAGGTACGGATAACAACGTGCTGTGGGAAGCAGGTGAAGGATGTGACAAACATTGTGACTGATTCGAGTGTGAATGCAGATGCATGGTCAACAATTCAGAAGAGTTGTCGATTCATCAGTTAGATTAAATGTAATTGACATTGTATTTGAAGGTGAAGTTATGTAATGTTTATTTTGTTTTGTTAGCAACAACATACAGACCTTTTATTTCTCTTAATTTCACTCATACTTTAAAAATTACATTATATAATGTTCACACTACAGTTTTCAAAATGGAATTTTGGTAAAAGTTACGCAATGATTACATGATGATATCGTGGGCTTACAAGGAAAAGGCACTAAGTCCAAAACAAGCGATTCAAGTAAAATGTACTTAAAAGTAACTATGTTTCTCAAAAATCTAATTTTGCAGATCAGTCAGTAAACTTTGGTTTTTTTATACATGCATGTCTTCAGTTACACTTTCAAATATATTTGACTATTCTACTACAGTTTAAAAGTACTCAGAAAATAATTTTTTAATGAAAACTGTCACTACTTAAAGTACGTAAATATCAGTAGACATTACTTCACAAAACGTTGCGCCCTAGTTTTCATCATCATAATATTCATTCCCCATGCATCTGGTATATCCGCCATTGAACATTATCTTAACCAAAGACCTTCAAACAGCAAACCATCTACTGCCTTTCTGGTGGAACAAGCCAGACTAACACTCAGCCACAACAGCTTCCATTTCATAGACAAACACTACCTCCAGGTCAAGGGCACTGCCATGGGCACCTGCATGGCTGCCTCCTATGCCAACCTGTTCAAGGGCAAACTAGAGGACAACTTGCTCAGTCACCAGCCCAACAAACAGTACTGCTGGATGAGATACATTGATGACATCTTCATGATATGGACCTCAACAGAAGATCAGCTAACCCCCTTCCTAAACCGTTTGAATACCTACAGTCAACTTAACTTCACTTGGTCATTTTCCAAGACACATGCAGTTTTCCTAGATGTCGAGTTGGCACAAACACAATGGCATCATTCACACCTCAGTACACACAAAACCAACAAACAACCTTCAATACCTTCATTTCAACAGCTGTCACCCATACCATGCCAAAAAGTCACTACCTTACAGCCTTGCCACCAGAGCCAATCGCATATGTTCAACTTGCAGTGACCTTAACAAACAGTACCAACAAATAGCCAAAGCTTTCACAGACAGAGGCTACCCTGAACCCCTGGTCCAAAAACAAATCCAACAAGCCACCTCTAATACCAGCAACACTACAGAAGCCAAAAAATACAGAAATCCACCTGGTGGTCCCTTATCATGAAGGCCTAGACAAACTCCGATCCATTCTTAACTCAGGCTACAAAATCTTGTCCTCCTCACCACAAACCCAAAACCTCCTTTCAAAACCACCCAGGCTAGTTTTCAGACGACCACCCAACCTCTGCAACGAACTAGTACGTCCCAAACTCCCACCTTCTACAGCTACCAACACTATTACCAATCTCAAAGGTTCTCATCCCCACAATAGCTCACGTTGTGGCACCTGTGCCATCCACCAGCCCTCTACATCATTCAAAGCAGGCAAAACCAATCACAGTTATCCCATCCACGGTAGTTACAATTGTGCTACCAAGAACTTGATCTACCAGCTACAGTGTTCACACTGTGATGCTGATTATATTGGCCTCACCACTAACACTCTGAGACAGAGAATGAATGGCCACAGAGCAGACACCAGACAAGCCATAGCAGGTAGACACCAACCCACAGGATAAACCAGTTGCTGCTCATGCAGCCCACCACAACAAAGACTTTGACTCATGCTACAGCACTAGAGTGGTGAGGGCCCTGCCACCTACAAGCAATAGCTCTGAACTCAGACGATGGGAACTAGCTCATCAGTATATCACCAAATCCAGGCAAATACCAGGTCTCAATATAAGATAACATCCCCAGTCATTCAGCTTCCCACAACCACTGTACCCGTATATCCTCATTATCCACTTCTACTTGACGCTTTTGAATCTCCCGCCTCATATCAGTTCAACCATTGGCCGCTAGGTGCATCAGCATTGGTGCATCGGCAACCACACTGTAGTCAGCCATGTCTCTTCGCCCGAGAAAGCTGCTCTAAGAAGCGAAACGTCGCGATACACGCTTCCGCGTTTATGTGTCATCCTATTTGTGTGTGTATCTGTCAAGTACTAAAACGTGAGCACCTACTTGTGTTTCTGTCTTTTGTACATACTCATTTTTAAGTTTAACAATGCTTGAGAATTCTATTACAATTTAAAGTCACTCATGAAATAATTTTATAAGTGACAACAGTCACTAATTGAAGAACAAGAATGACACTAGATTGTTACTTCACAAGACGTTACATATACAGTCATCCTAGCAGTCACCACCGTAATAGGCCTACTAATTTTTTAATTTAACAAAGTTTGATCATTCTACTACAATTAAAAGACATACATGAACTAATTTTGTTAGTTACGATTGTCAGTAATTGAAGTATGTAAATGTCACTAGACAGTTGCTTCACAAAACGTTGCATACATTGTATTCCTAGTGGTCACCATCAAAATACACATTTTTAAGTTTTACAATGTTTGACCATGTTGCTACAATTTAAAGACACACAGGATGTGTCAATGACAACTTTCACTGATTGAAGAACATTGTCACTGGAGGCATACTTCACAAATGCACACACTCTGTCTTACTAGCCTAAAGATGTTTCTTAGTCAACCGCTTAGCAGTCATCTTCCGAATCATCACTTTCACTATCTTCAATAGCGGGTTCTGGAAGTCTGTCAGATACAGTGTCAGATTACTCTACCAACCATGTAGTTCTTCGTGAATAATACCAGCTCGGCAGAGTTTTAGGAGATCATTCTTCTTTGCAGCACTAATTGGCTACTGGTCTGTGTATGCTTCTAACAACTGCTTTGGACTCGCAGGTCACCCTTTCGCAAGAACCCTGATCACTCTGTATTCACCAGAATGCTCGTACTTGTATTGTAGAACCTAAAGATGTTCTTTTGAGTACTTGAAACACTTGACTTGGAGCCATTTAACAGTAGCACCAGTAACATCTTTTGTTGTGTTTTTCATCAGCAACTGAGTCAACTGCTGAATAGGTATTGTAGAAATCAGAATATTTTAATTCTTCGACAATGTATGGATCTTTTTTTATTCCGAAGCAGTTTTGATCGAGCAATTCAAAATATTGCCAGCCAGTCCTACATACTGTACACACGGACTTATTTCTTAGCTTTTTCAACGGCACTGTGCATTGAATCTACTTCCATGTGTGTCTATTCTCCAAGAACTTGTGCTCAATTACCTGTAGATGGGTGGTTTGTACAGCAAACAAAAGGAGAGCTGCGACATGTTTGTTACTGTTTTGGCCTCCACAAGTGTTCGAAAATAATGAGACCTCGGTAACCTGTTCAGGAAGGCATCACAAATAATTGAACAAACAAGCATCAATTTCTGTACTGCCCCTATTGCCATTGATTTCTGTTCATGCAAAACAGTAAGCTAATTTTGTGATAGTGATACACTCATAAACAGTGAAATTGAAGGCACAGAGCTTTCTACTGTAGAATAATTGGCTCACATCTGAAGGTGGAATTTGGAGCACTGACTGCAAATCAAATGATGCTGTTACAAAGCTTGGGTCTCTTGTTGCTTTTTCTTTGTCAATAGACTTTACTGCATTACATTCTTCTTTTTCTTTTAGATGTGCACAATACTGATCTTGAAGTAGTAATTTTCATCATTTGTGGCTTTATTATATTTTAAGCACAAACTGCACTGGTCCTTTTTCGGTTTATAAAGTGATATGTTGTACTCGTTACAAAAAATTCTCCTGTATGTTATTTGTGAAGCAGGCATTTTTCCTTCATTCTTGCACTTTTCTGTGTATAGATGGTACAATTGTGCAACTCTAAGTTTGGTATCTAGGTATAAACGCTTTGTAGATTTCCACGAATAATGCAATTCTAGAACAGAAAAACTCTCAATGTGCCATTTAATATCTGCAATTACTTCTGGCTTCGTCTTGTTTGCTGGTGTACGTTTTACTCATAAATCTTTACCTCCAAAACTGCCACACACACTTTTGTGCTTGAATGCGCGCTGAATGACCTTGTTGCTAAAGCACAAGGTTTTCAGGAAAAAAAAAAAGGTTGGCAAACTCTGATCCTTTTTCCTTCTTGTTCAAAAAAAATACTTTTCGGCATCTTTATGATCTGTGCCACTGTCCTGGCGAATCCTCCTCCTCTTTGGTGTATTGCTGGCAACACAATGAAGAATGGAGTCTTTTTGCCTTCCATAATCAACTAGCTTCCAGTAAGTCCAACAAATCATCTTTCGTTTTTCCTCAGAGAACTTTTGAGCACACTTAAATCTACACATTAAACAACTTACAACTTTTGGAACTTTAGCAGCACGTTGTGAATGTTTTATTTTATAACGCAAACCATCCCTACGTTTTTCTTTCTCTACATAATTGTTCGTCAACCATAATAAACTAACCAACCACACATCAGACACTGCAGATCACTGTCATGTTTGGCCTACAAGAAAAATTTGACGCCAACGTAACAAATCAAAATGCTAACATTTTATGTTGGCTACCATGCTAGTTTCAAGATAATAATTTCTTAAACTATCATGAACACAGTCTCTCTATTAGCAATAAATACTATTACAACCATCACATCAATATTTTATTCATGAAATTAATTTTTATTTGAGTATTTGTATTGGTATTTTTAGTGTAACCTCACTAACATTAAGCAACAAAATTGCAGTCACCCTAGGTGCTTTGGGCACACACGCCTGCGCACACAGGTTTTAACTATTTATACCAATGAACCCGAGACTTCGACGGGAATAGTGACTTTACAAAACAATGCCGTAAATCATTAAATTACTAAATACAATGCCTTTACGAATCACAATCACAAAACAAGAATCGTCGTAATGGTTGTGCGACACGCGTTACAGTGTAGCCTACATAAGAAAAATACATACATGTACCGTAAACCGGGGTTATTTTGACCATTTTCGGGGTTACTTTGACCACTGAAAATGTTAGTTTTGGGGTCTTGTGATGAATGAGTAGATAGTTGGAACCTAGAATTTGAAATAATTTCTTTTGAACATATATTTAACCTTTAAAACTTTCTCTGCAAAATGACAAGAAGACCAAAATTTTGTGCGGGGCAAAGATATCCAACAAGGCAAAAGTAACCCCAGTTTACGGTACATTACATAAATTTGAATTATTTAAATAAAAGGGAAACCATATATTAGTTCCTAAATTTTAACTCATTCTGCCTTATACTTATTTAAATAAAAGGGAAACCATATATTAGTTCCTAAATTTTAACTCATTCTGCCTTATACTTATTTAAATAAAAGGGAAACTATATATTAGTTCCTAAATTTTAACTCATTCTGCCTTATACTTATTTAAATAAAAGGGAAACCATATATTAGTTCCTAAATTTTAACTCATTCTGCCTTATACTTAATTAAATAAAAGGGAAACCATATATTAGTTCCTAAATTTTAACTCATTCTGCCTTATACTTATTTAAATAAAAGGGAAACCATATATTAGTTCCTAAATTTTAACTCATTCTGCCTTATACTTATTTAAATAAAAGGGAAACCATATATTAGTTCCTAAATTTTAATTCATTCTGCCTTATACTTATTTAAATAAAAGGGAAACCATACATTAGTTCCTAAA